>CAIGQZ010032192.1:167036-185278 GCA_903798205.1 Danio tinwini
GTAAGACATCATTAATGAAAATTAACATTGTAATTGCAGTTAAATGCAATGTTAAATAATTAAAGTATTGGAGAAATGTATTTATTGCAGTTAGTTGCCGAAATGTTTTTTTTAAATAGCTAAAACTACACTATGAACTATGAAGAGTGTTGTTTTATCGGCATGACACACAACATTTTAGGAATTTATTAAAAAATGAATATATTTGCATCTCTCTCTCTAACTTTGCTTTATTGGCATGACATTTTTTACAGTATTACCAACGCATTTTATCAATGTGTACATAACATAAATGATACAGGAAATTAAATATATAAAAAAATGTAACAGACAATATTTCTGATCAATAAATAATAATACTAATAAATCCAAATATATCTCTCTCTCTGTGCGTGCGTGCGCGTGTGTGTGCGTGTGTGTGCGTGTGTGTGCGTGTGTGTGCGTGTGTGTGTGTGTGTGTGTGTGTGCGCGCGCGTGTGTGCGCGCGTGTGTGCATGTGTGTGCCTGCCTGCAGCCGCTGCTGTGGTATCACTCCAGCTCAGTTCTGGCTCTGGCTTTAGATGCGCTGACGGTTTCCTACAGAATGAGACACTGCAGCGCCACCATGTGGCAGCTTTCAGACGCGCTCACCGCCTCCGGGAGGAAGGTCAGAGTATATAGAACAAACAAACACTTACTCATTCAGGATTCTTGATTTGATATTTCTGGAATATGATGGAGTTTTAGAAAGGCTTTTCCACACATTTAAAGTCTTTAGATATTTCTTGATGCAACTCCTGGATTATCAGCGGTCTTTGTCACTTTAAAGAGAACTTCAAGCCAAAAAATGATCATTTACTCACCCTTTACTTGTTTCAAACCTGTTTGAGTTTCTTTCTTTTCGTTGAACACAGAAGAAGACATTTTGAACAATGTTGGAAACCTGTAACCATTGACTTCCATTGTATTTGTTTTTCCTACTATGCAACTAGACAGCGTAACATAAAGAATCTTGTCATTAATATTTTTTGCACCTCAGCTACTGTGCCACAAGCTGAATTTCCTCTAAAATAAAGTTTGTGTCCGCTTGTGTTTTCTGCAGGTGGTTTCAGCGTATGGATCTGTGCCGTTTCCCATGATGCTCGGCGGCTGTCTGCCTGACGCTCTGGATGCGTTTTCTGATGTCGTGCCCTGGAGATCCCTCTCTGCCTGTCCTGAGATCAGTGATGGACGCTTCTGCTTCAGCCAATCAGTGACTCTGAAGGGTGTGGACCAGCAGAGTTTAGTCAGGTCAGAGGATGAGTTTATACTGCATTATTACTAATAAAACGTGTCTTATATACTACTCAAATATTGAAGCTGAGGTTTCTCTTTGTCAAATATTTCCCAAATGATGTTGAACAGATTCAGGAATTGTTCTCAGTATTTCCTCTAATATTTGTTCTTCTGAAGGAAGTCTTATTTGGTTTATTTCAGCTAGAATAAAAGCAGTTGTTAATAGTTTTAAAGCCATTTTAAGGTCACAGTTATATATCATCTATACAGTGCTCAGCATAAACGTGTTCACGCCTCACAGATCTCTCTTTTACAGTCATATTTTCAACAGGATGCTTTACAGTAATATATTTGTGCAGATACATTACACCAGGTTAGTCTAAATCTCGAGCTAATCTAACAAAATAAGTGAAGATCACAATCCTGAAATTACTACACCCAAATTTCTATTTTAGGGAAAATGTTAAATAAAAAATTTAATATTTTGCAATATTTGTCTTTGTATAATCTTTCTATTTGTAAAGATGTTTGGTGACTCTTATTTTAATAAATATATATGTTTAATAAAACTGTTTGTTAAAATGCACCTAAATAAATGACCTTTATTCACTGAGAAATGGATATTCATGCACAGTGCTCAGCATATATAAGTACACCCCTCACAAATCTCTCATTTAAATTCATATTTTCTATAGGGAGCTATACAAAAATCTAGAGAAACAAACAAAAAAAACTTTTTTCAGGGTTGTAATTTTCTTTTGCAATATTTTGCTTAAATTTAAATGTATTATCTTCAATTTCTAAATGTGTTTAGTGACTAAAATATTATTATAATAAATATATCAGTGTAATAAATCTGTTTTGTTTAAATGCACCAAAATACACTGCCTATATTCACTGAGAAATGGAGGAAAATATTCATTTTCAAAATAGGCTGTACTCAATTATGCTGAGCATTGTATAAAAATATTAAATATATAAATAAAAGTATATAAATAATATACTAATCATATAAAAATTATTTTAAAAATATATATATAAAGTTTATTATATTATTTTTTTCCCCAGTCGTTTACTCCCTGGGATGGAGCCGCCCAGTCCTCTGCACTACGAGCGTTCAGGAGAGGATGTTCTGTCTGCATACGTCAGGTCACATTACCCATCATCCCCACTGTGAGTCTCACACACACACACACACACACACACAGCAGCTCTGAGACTGTAGTCCTGCATCTCAACTCAGATCTGTGTGTGTGTGTGCGTGTGCGTGTGCGTGTGTGTGTGTATGCAGGGCAGTTCAGCTGGTCTCCAGTGGTAGTAAAGTGACTCCTCCGTTCCCGCAGATCTTCAGTCCCTCTCTCAGCACTCAGGGTTTCCTCCAGAGCCACAGCACTCCTGCATCCCGTGAGTCTCGCTTCTGAATATTCAGAACATATCAATATTAAAACTGGAGCTTCTCTCTGATGAATATTCAAGACTTTTCCAATCACTTAGTCAGCTTAAGCTCCGCCCCTTTCTTTCAATTGTATGTAAGCATGCATTCAGAGCCACCTCCAGTTTTGAAAGCCACGCCTTCACATCTCAATGTCCAATCAGCAACAGAGAGACAGAACCAAGTCCCGCCTTACTGTTTTTGTCTTTCAAATATCAGTTTATTTTAAGGTGCAAGAAACTCTGCAGTACTTGTTTTGAGATGTTAACAGATGTGTGTGTGTTGAGCATCAGTTTTAATTGTGGGGAAAACTGGATCATTTTGAGCTTTTGTCAGCTAATTTCTTCTTCTGGGTTTAAAACTATTTTTGTGGTGGATCAAAATCGGTGACGTAGAGCGAATCTGCTAGTGGAGTGATGACGCGTCGGTTTCTCATTATTATTCATTGCGGAGATTTCTGATCCTATGAGAAGACCCTGCTTCTTGATTATTCATGAGAGCACGTGCTTTCTGAAGGCAAGGCAGACCTGCCAAGCTGGGAGACCCAATGACTGGGTGAGACGCGGGTCTTATGTGTTTATTTCCAAGATCCACAGGGTTTGTTGCATGTTTTTCCCAGCGATGCTGTCCGGGCCGATACAGCAAAGCTGTTGGTTTGCAGCAAGCATTGAATGGCGGACTTTGTCTTGTATCAGTGGAGTTCATACCATCAGCTTACCATTGAGACACATCGCCTTTATGCGTGCTGCTATCTTCGCTCATGTTTAAAATCCTCCAGATTACCAGCAGGGCTAATGGTTGGAATAGACAGGGCAAGAGACTGCATTGCTATCCAGTGTGTCAGCATTCAGCCCCGGGTATTGAGGAGGAGAGAAGTGCTCCTCATTTATAGTGTTTATATAAACATGATCATCTTTATAATGACAGAACACATGTGGTTATGTCTATATGAAATTATGAATAACTATTGTAGCAGGACATTAAATTACTGTTTATTTCTTTGCATTTTAAATTTGTAAACTATAAAATCCTGCGTCTCCTCATGGTTTGGGTCTCATTTTGTTTGCTCTTCTCTTTCTCCCCTGCTCTGCTGGCCACGCCCACTCCTCTCTCTGCCCTCTGAGGTAGACTTGAACTGAAAGAGGGGGGTTTCATGGCCCTTTAAAACCAGTCACTTTTACGATTTTGGGCTTTTTTTTGCTGATTATAAAGTCTTTTTTAGTACAATGTAAAGCAAATATTTTTAAAAATCTAATTGAACCTTTATTCTTATATGTCTCTTGTCAATATTAATGCATATTTTTAAAAGGCTGTTTTGTTTTTTATTACTGAATCATACATTTCCACTTAACTAATAATTGCATACAACATTTTAACTTTATTCATGTCTAAATTTGTTGTTTCATATAATTAATTAGTCTGAAAATATACAACATTATATTTTACAAACAAGTGTTTGATCATTTCATTTTTTCTGACTGAATATTGACTCTAAAATGTTCACTAATTCAACAGTCATTTACATTGGATCATACTGTATGTTTATTCATGCAATATATTTTTTTAAATGGGGGAGGTATGATGATAAATGTTAGTTTTTGTTTTTATTTCTTGCTTTAAAGGTTTAGTTTACCAAAAAAAAGAATAATAATTTACTTGCCTTTTACTCTCATATGATTTCAAATTAATTTATTCATAAGAAATAAACTGGAGGCTGGGTAAATTCATTCATTTTTTTCTTTCGGCTTAGTACCTTTATTCATTAGAGGTCGCCACAGCGGAATGAACCGCCAACTATTCCAGCATATGTTTTACACAGTGGATGCCCTTCCAGCTGCAACCCAGCACTGGGAAACACCCATTCACTCTCATACACTAGTGCCAATTTAGTTGATCAATTTCCCTATAGCGCATGTGTTTGGACTGTGGGGGAAACCGGAGCACCCGGAGGAAACCCACGCCAACATGGGGAGAACATGCAAACTCCACACAGAAACGCCAACTGACCCAGCTGGGACTCGAACCAGCGACTTTCTTGCTGTGAGGCCACAGTGCTAACCACTGAGCCACCGTGCCACCCTGGCTGGGTAAATATTTGTGTGTGTGTCTGTGTACTGTCCCCTTTAAATCTGTTCTTTTCTATGTTCCCAGCTTCCTGTCCGCCTGTGTCATGTCTTCCTGTGCTGACGTCTCTCCAGAGCAGTCCTGCCGTGGGTCTCCAGCTGTCGGAGCTGCAGAAAGCCTGTGCATCACTGGACCTGCGGCGTGTGGCCCCCAGCTTCCTCACGCACGGCCCCGAACACGCAGAAATCAGCGAATACCTGGAGCAGCTCCGCAGCCTCGCGCACTGCTACAGACAGAGCCACAGCCGCTCTTCATCAGAGGACGATGACGATGATTAGAGCTCATCTGTACTGTGATTGAATCATTGAGCTGCATGCTGGGAATTATGGGAAATGAAGTCCCTAACCATGCTATTCACAAAACAGCTGGAGCATTCTGAGAAAACTGAGAGGATGAATCTTGCTGCTTTGTTGTGAATTGACACAATTCTTGAGTTTTTTCATGGTACAACTTAAGTGTTTTAAGTTTGATGCACTTAAATTTGTAGCTTGAGGGAATTGTGTGGAGCGCAGCATTTTATACAGGGTGGCGATAACACATTTCTAGCATGTAAACCTGCGTTTTTAGAGATTCTAGATTTGTTGAAGCACCAATTACCTTAAAGAGACAGTTCACTGAAAATATATGGGTCATAATTTACAATAAGCTTTCATTAGTTAATGCATTTACTAACATGAGCTAATAATGAACAATACTTGTACAGCATTTATTAATAATTGTTCAACGTTTACATCCAAATTAACATTAGTTAATGCATTGTGAGGTAACAATGAACAAATGCATTTTTATTAACTAACATGAACAAATACTGTAATTGATGTGTACATACCAATTATCATCATTAGGTACCAAACATTTGAGGTTTTTCTTCTGTTGAACACAAAAATAGATATTTTGAGGAATGTTGTAACCATTGATTTCCATAGTAGGAAAACAAATACAAACACAATGGAAGTCAATGGTTACAGGTTTCTGGAATATTTCAAAATCTTCTTTTGTGTTCAACAGAAGAATGAAATGCTTCATTATTGTCACAAGCCTTTATAAATGATGATTGAATTGTATTTATGGGTGAACTGTCTCTTTAAAACAGTATTGTTGAATTGTCACAGGCTTGAAGAAAATTAACGGTTATTAAACAGAGTTTATTTGCAGTCATCAGATGTTTCATAAACACATTTTATTTTATTTTTTTGGTTATTAATGCTTTTTCAGTGTGAGCTAAAGGAAATATACGCTTCTGAAATGCTAACTTGTTTGTGTTGAATTCAAGGTGTGCTTTTACAAAATATGTCTGAAAACAACCATTCTCTTTCATTACTGTATATTGATAGTTCATTGGAGGATATACAAATATCTTTAAAATAAAATTATCTTCACGATGAATTTTAATATAGATTAAAAACAACCGGTCAGAACAGCCAATCAGAATCCGTCCTCCTCTAAAGAGCGCGAATATTTAAAGCGGCAGCCGACAACACACTATATATCTCATGTAAGAAAATTATTCTTGATGCGAATATGCTTTTGTTTTTATACACAGCACTATTTGAAAAATAAGAAACCAGCATTAGTAATTAGTCTGGCGGTGTCATTATTATTTATGTCCGTCGATTCATGGCGTTTAACAGTTTGAACTGGTTTTGACGGTTACTCATGAATATTAATTAGGATGGCCCCGACGATGTGCGTGGAGCTCGATTCATATCACGCCACCGGTAAGTAACAATACCGATATTTTTATTTTATTGAGTAGTTACACATCAGTAGTGAAATATGTTATTAATGTTTAAATTCTCAGAATAGTGCTGATGTGCAAAACTGCCTCATTCACATGTGCCGAGTAAAACAGACAGACCAACGACCGAATTTTATTTATTTGTCGATGAATATACTCTTTAACATCGGTCAAGCGTTTTGTCATTTATATGAAACAGAAACATTTTAGAGATGGAAATTAGGGTGATATCTTGTCCATCTTTCCTGGTCAAAAAAAAAAAAACTAATTTCATAGCCCCACACAACAAAATAAAATGCAAAATTCTGCATTAAATTTCCATAAATTTTAACGTAAACAACTAAACCATGAAAGAAAACTTTGGTTTGTTTTAGTCATCTTTAATCGAAATCTGCCCGTCAACCTTCTGCTCTGAAAAAGCAAGCAGTTAATAACAGTCATGCAGAGATTTAATCATGTTAATAAGGCACAATGACAGCGTTTAAAGCGATAGTTCACCCAAAAATGAAAACGTTTATCATTTAATCACATACAAATGATGATAAACCTGTACCCATTGACATCTGTAGCAGGAAAAATGAAGTCAATGGTTACAGGTTTCCAACATTCTTTAAAGCATCTTCTTTTGTGTGCAACACAGCAAAATAACTCAAACCGGTTTGGGACTAGTAATGATATCAGAATTTAAGCATTTGGGTGAACTGTGCCTTAAACAGATAAGAGTTGTGATTCTACAATAATTCAATCTCGGAAATATAACATTTCAGGATCAGGCATTACAGGTGACCAGGCAGTACAGTTTGAAATGCATGTCATGTTTTAATTAATTGTGAAGTTAAGCTACTGTGGAGCTAAATTTATAAATTGTCAGGTATTTTTAGTCTTCTTCTTGGTACTGTATTACCATGAGTTTAAAGCATTAACATACAGTAGATTAGTTGCATTTCACTAATATATGGAAGACTGTGAAGTGTAACTTTACATTTGATTATTCAATATATCTCTGTCTGACTACTATTAAGACTGACCAAAAATATAAAACATTTTGTTCTCTTTTGTATCCTTTGTTTTGGTATTTATCAAGTTTATTCTATTTTAGGCAGATGCTATCCTGCAGCCTGACTCAACAGTGTTATGCAGGAAATTAAATAAACCTCAATGTAATACAGTCAGTTAGTTTAGAGATTTGTGAAAGAGCAGGTTCTTCTGAAAGGCTTTAAGGTGAAGTTTCGTCCGGTTCCTCAGAGGCTCTTGAGAATGTCTGCACCCACCGGTTTCTCCAGCCACTCTGGAGGCCAGGAGGCTTTAATACTGGGCCGATCCTTCACCATCTCATAGTACTCCATCAGTCTGGGACATCTCTCTTTAGGACACCTGAAAGCACATCAAACATTAAACTGAATGAAACCGATCAAACATTAAACCAGTTGACTGAACCTTCACCCATCAGCATCAATCATTAAACTCTTTACTGCTCTCATAAACGTCTGCTTGACCTTTCTGCAGCTTTCTGCAAGTCAAATGTTAGACTTTTTAAAACCATCATGATAGAAATTTCAGACATATACAGGGCTAAATGCTAAGGGGTTTTTCCCAATGACTCAGTGGAAAAGATTTTTATCTGCTTAATCCAAAAAAATCTAATGTAGTTATTATAAACATTTAATATAATGCATAACTATTATTTGCATATTTTACATAATGCATAATTTTTACATAACTTTTAACAAGTTATAAAATCTATAATGAACTAAATGCATGCTGGTGAACCTCTGTGCTGGTCAGTGTCCTCTGCAGGCAGCTCTAAATACATGGAGGACTTTTAAACCAATGTTACTGTAAGAAAGATATTGGTAAGTAGAGTTAAATAAAAATATGTTGAAAGTGTTACTCAGATGGAGTGTTGTCCTGATTGAGTAGCTTTAAGTGGGCATAGAAAATCAAGACTGTGTTTCAAATTATTTAAAACCTACAACACAATATTTCAGTAAACTGAAGACCTAAAATTAGCTTTTGACACATTTTAAGACTTTTTTCAGACACCCTGTTTTGTCTGTAGCTTAATGTTAAAACTCAGGTTTTAACCACTGAAACCAGTTAAAGTGTGAATGTAGATTTATGTTCACTCACTGTAGTCGAGGGAAATATGCAATCACAGGGAAACAAACCACATCAGCCATGCTGAAGTTCTTGCCAGCCAGATACGAGCCTTTACCCATCTGAAGAACCAATCAGAGTTGATGAGAGGAAAGTTTAACAGGCAAAGGGGCAGTTTCAGGCTGCATGGGAATTACTGTAGAGCCCCATGATATTGCAAAAAAACAACAACTAATAATGACACTGCAATAATGCAAAGCATAAAAGTTAGTTGCATAGAGTGTACTGTGATATAAAAAGTGAATATGTATCCGCTTGTTAAGTGGTGACGTGATGGTGACGTATGTAATACTGTTTCCGGGTCCAAGCCGCCACTCATTTAAATTGACTAAATATTCGTTTATGATCACTTTTTATTCATATCACACATTAAAGTGAATTTTATATAAAGTCAAAGTGTACACAATAATCTCTGGGCTTGCTGCATCACAAATACCAACATTTTAACAATTTATAAAAAATTAATCACTTTCTGGCCATCAGATATTAGGCATGGACATACATGTTGCGATCGTGATTTTCGAAAGTATTGCATCGCTTTGTAAACGTTTATTATTAGCATTTGATGAGTCTCCTCATTCAGTTTCATAGAGCGCTTGGACCCGGAAGCCCCTTCGCGTGACATCACACTTAACAAGTGGATATTGGGAAAGAATTATTCATTGTAGTGTGTGTGGGATGATTTTGTTTGTTTTGCACACAAAAAATAAGCCTTGTTTTAGTGGCTGAACAATTGAGGAAAATCGTCATTTTTATTGTGAGTAATTCTATTGTGTTTCTTTGAAGCTGGAAATGTAAGTAATTTCACAAATAATTAAAGTAAATCCTACAGCAATATTTCAGAGTGCTGAAACGTCAGTATCTAACTCTAGTAGTGCACATAGATGTGACTTTGACAATACAAAACTAATCCAAATGATTAAAAATTATTAGATTAAGTAAAGATCACATTTCAAGAAGACTTTCTACCTTAAACATGTCAAGATGTGTAATGTGCATCGCTATAAGAACTTTTGTTTTTCTCAATATACAAGCCTGAAATTATTCATAGCCCTGCCAAATTCTGACTTACAACTAGGACTGGACGATTTGGCCTAAAATCAAAATGTGGATTAATTGAACATTTTAACTCGATAACAATATTTTATTTATTTTATTCAGCCCTCGTAGTTCTCAGTCAGGTTTTGTACAGTAAATGTGCTCTCTCATTACCTGACTTTAAAATAATTGAATGTAAACACACACTATCTAATAACTATGATTATTTATTGAACATCAACTTTGAACAACTGAAAGTTGGGTCCATCGTCCTGCTTGACCAGAGATCAGATGTGGCTGCAAAGTGGCCGCAGAAGTATAAATCCGCCTTTTACCAGAGTGGGGTCATGTGCAGGCAGGGGTGTTGCCAGACCCCATTTCCTGGGGCATGCACCCCAGTAAATGCTTTGAGATACAATTTACTTTATATGCAAGTGTGTATGAAATAAGGGGATTCCTCTATTAGTTTACAGAAGCTGATTTCTGCATGTAATGTTTGAGTGTATAATATATGAAAGCCCACCTTCTCCAGGTATCCCTCCCACAGTTTGAGCTCCTCAATCAGCTTCTCTTTATTCCTCTTCAGAGCAGAGTCCAGTCTCTCTCCTTCAGGCACAATCCAATCATAAAAGGCCACTTCGTCTAAAAAAACACATGATTTTCATTTATTAAACTTGAATGTCAGCATGTAGATGTGTTTATCACTCTTACACATCTTCTGCTGCAGGCTCTCAGTCTCAAACATGCGCTGGTAGACGAGCGCCATTTCAGCAGGATTGTCTGGGATCAGTCGAGTGCCTTGAGACTTAAACACACTCTACAAATACACAGAAAGTCATTTATTAAAGAGGAATATTTAGCTCTTCATCTGTTTAAATATAATTACAACAAATATATGACTACTACTGATCTACACAGTGTTTTCTGTTCAGTCGTAACAGCATAAAAACCTTCAAGCAATAAAAATTGTAAGTTAAACACATGAATACAGTGTAAAATACTTTTAGTTGGATTTAAACAGTATCTTCAGCAGGTTTTGTTTGAATAAAATACATTTTTATATTATTTATTGATAATTTTTTAGACTAATTACTGTAAATTAGTGATGACAACTTTTGCGTCATTATTACGCGTCATTACCTCTAGATAAAGGCACGCGGCGAAAGACTCGTTCACCACGATCTCTCCGTGCTTGAAAGTTGGAAGCTGCAAAATAAAGTACTTTAATAAAACCCCCCACATGACATAACAGTGAATTATAATAAATAATGTTGAGTTTATGAATGATAAAGTACTTGAATTATTCTGTTGTGCTAATTATACAGTTGCTATAGTGCTAACACAAACAACTATAGTAATATAAACAACCCAATACTTTATTTTTCTACATCCACACAAGTCATTTCAGAATTACTGGCACATGTGATTGATACACAACACATATAATTTACAGTAAACTGAACCATTATTAATGTTAAAGAATGCAAAATGCTTAAATGTCTAAAACACGATTATCAGTTGTAGTATTATTTAATACAGACTCTGCATGCATTACCAGAGTAAAAAGACACTTAAGCTCTCCTCTCAATTTATTATATACATAATAATACACTTTATTATAGTGTTTACTATTAACCATGATAGCATTATTATTTTATAAACATTAATAAGGATATATTATGTTCTGTGCATGCATTAGAGTTGCACACAGAGCTCTCCGTTTACAATAATATATACTTAATGCACTTGGCTGTAGTTTTCATTATAAATCACTATAGTATTATTTTATATAAACTATGTGCATGCATTAGAGTTACACCAGAGTAAAAGGCACCTGCTGGAGCGTTATTCTCACTATAATTTATACATAATAATACACTTCACAATACATTTTACTATAAATCTCTGGAGGATGTTTTATACAGGTTCTGTGCATCCATTAAAGTTGCACACAGATGTGGAATCACTCCTCTCACTATAATATATACATTATTATACACTTCACTACAGTTTTTTTTACTATAAATCATTGTAATATTATTTAATAGACTTTGTGCATGGATTAGAGTTGGTCCAGAGTAAAAGAAAAGCCTCTGGAACTCTCCTCTTACTATAATATATACATAATAATACACTTTACTATAGTTTTTACTATAATAATCTCTGTAGTATGTTTTATACAGATTCTATGCATGCATTAGAGTTGCTCCAGAGTAAAGGACGACTTCTGGAGCTCTCCACTTACTATAATATATACATAATAATACACTTTACTATAAATCAGTACAGTATTGTTTTCAACAGACTTTGTGCATGCATTTGAGTTGCACACAGGTGCTGGGTGTCTGACCTGAGCTCTGGGATTGAGCGCCTTCACCTCCGGGCTCTGGTGCTCCTTCTTATCAAACGACAGCAGCTTGTGTTTGTAGCCCTGCAGCTGCTTCTCCTCCAGGGCGATCATCAGCCTCCAGCACGGCGGAGAGCCCGTGCCCCAGTACAGCAGCATGTTCTGCGCCATTCCGCTCGATTATCAACAGTTCAGCAACTGAGAAATACAGCTGTAGCTCTGCAGAACTCACTCCTGATTTAACTGCGTCACACTGACTGCAGAAAAGAAGCGCGCTAGGGTTGAATTGGGCGGGGACACGCCACCTGCTGGCCGGAGGAGGAGCTGCAGCGGGCGGGGAGAGAAACGGTTTAGCGGCGCTTTACAGCGGGTTCATGGAGCAGTACAGTGCAAAATTTTTATTATTATTTGCATGTTAGTCCACTAATTTCTCGCTACCATAATGGTTGTAGATACATGTAGAGAACAAAAAAAACATCAATAAAAGATATTAAAGAGGAAAGAAAAAATGTGTAATAATATTTTTTAAATATAAAAGGATAATAAGATGGAGAAAGAAAAAATGACCTTGATCATAACAATCTGACTCTATTGTGGAATCTGTGCATGCATTAGAGATGCACCTGAGTAAAAGGACACCTTCTGGAGCTCTCTGCTTACTACAATATATACACAATACAGTGTACTATAGTTTTTAATGTAAATCACTTCAGTATTGTTTCATAGACTCTGAGCATGCATTGGGTTGCACACAACTTATTTTTATTTTATTTTATTAAATTAAAACATCCTTAGGACATATAAGAGGAAGAAATAATTAATAACATTAATAATAACATAAATAAAATAAAGTGGATACACTGTAAATAATTATTGCTGCATTTTTATTAGTTGAATCATATACTTTTGTAGTCGTTTTAACTTACATCGATTAAAGTGACTAAATATATTAAGCTAAACTTCTTTATAACTTAAAAAAAATCTGGTTAAAACCTGATTAACTTATTGAAATAAGTTAAAGTAACATTAAAACATTGTTAACTATGCCTTTACTCTGCCTTTTGGCTGATTGCTTTAATGGCACTTTAATATAATTATTCATTTAAAAATTAAAATGAGTTTAAAAGGTTGGGAATGAATGAAATAAATGATGGATTTGCATAATAATCAGTGATTCAGCAATCAAACACTGACAGCTGCTGTATTTCAGAAAGGCTTTTATTGCTGGGTGCGTCAACAAATGTGGATCAAAGTGGAAAAAGTCTTTAAGTCATTCTGCAAAATGACATTTCCTACAGTTAATACAGTAAAAACAGGTGAGCTGGTGCTCTGTCTTCTGAAATAAAGGCAATAAAGCTAAACACACACTGTAAACTCTACTAGACGAGAGCCGAACACATCTTCTTCTGTGCGAGACCTTTATTATGGCTTCAGTTGTCTTTAATAAACACATACAGGAACACAACTACTATCAGACAAACATTACAGAAGAAACAAAAGGGTATTTTTACAGTCTCGTTCATCATCATAAAATACTTTCACCTCTTTGTACATTTAATCATTTTTGGAGATTCCCAGCTAACAGTTGTAGGTTCTAGAAACATTCCCTTAACGTTCCCATTATGTTATATTAAGTTATTTTTTGGATGCTCAAAAAAGATTGGCACGGTGGCTCAGTGGTTTGCATGTTCTCCTCGTGTTGTCATGGGTTTGCTCCGGTTTCCCCCACAGTCCAAACACATGCACTATAGGAGAATTGATGAACTAAGTTGTCCATAGTTTATGAATGTGTGTGTGTGTATGGGTGTTTCCCAGTACTGGGTTGTGGCTGGAAGGGCATCCGCTGCATAAAATATTACTGGAATAGTTGGCGGTTCATTCCGCTGTGGCGACCCCAGGTTAATAAAGAGACTAAGCTGAAGGAAAATGAATGAAAAAGATAAAGAGGATGTTTTGTTATCGTTTTGTTATAACGTAATTCAAATATTAATAGAGTTTCAGATGTTGTCAGATTGTTATATATAAAACATTATTAGAACATTCAGTTTACATTATATTAATGTTAAAGAACGTTTCCCAAACATTAACAGTACAATATTAAATAGTTTTTTGAGCACAGTTTTTTTTAGACAATGTATTGAGGTCAAGTTTTGGTTATAATGTTACTATGGTCACTCTTTAGAGGTACTCGTAGAGGAGCTATTATGCAGAAATGAGGAGCTATTATGCAGAAATGACTCTTATGTGGGGTTTAAACTCAGTTGTGTGTGTGTCAGCAGTGTGTGAGTATCTCCAGCCTCTAATGGTGAACATGAAGTAATTGTGTTTGTTCTAATCAGACTTGATGACTAAGACACTTTGATTGACATTCTCCCTTTGTACGTGTCATCAGAGGGGGAAAGCCCCGCCCACTAGTGCCCATCATCTCTCCATCTCATTAGCATAAACAGCAGCCCTGAGTGAGAAGCAGCCGTCTGTCCATTAGCCAATAGAGTGTTTGAGCTGCTGAAGATAATGTCAGCATAGACTAAGAGGATTATAGATGTGGACTTTTAGATGAACAGCGACAGGAGCGACATAGACTGACAGAAACATGAAGCACACATGCACACCTGACCAGCACTGACAACACACACACTGCTGTTTTACATCTGCCACTATGCTGACACACAGGTGCCTGTAGCTCCGCCCTCTTCTGAAAAGAGCACAATCTCATTTGAATTTAAAGCGACAGTCACCAAAACACCACAGTTAGGATCAAAGCCTGAAGGGTCAGTTTCAGAGAGCTAGAGGACATTAACATTATAAGATATATATTGTATATATATTATATATATATTATTAGTCATTAGAGATGCATTTTAAATCTTGTAAAAAAAGACAAAATAGGTCTCCTTTAAGGAACGTTATGGTAAGTTCTGAGAACAATTCTTGTTAGTTGGGAGAATAAATCAGATGTCTTTTGTCATATTAATCCCATATCATTATAAGGTGCAACACCACATGGTTTTATTAACCAACACAAAACTCCTCGAAAATGCAGGACAATGACTGAAAACAGCTGAAGAGTAAGAACATACAGAACACATGAGTGTTTTCATAGTTCCTTCTGTGTCAAAGGCACATTAAAAGCCACTATAACACACTCAAACAGCTTAAAGTCTGCATGAAATCTAATATTGTTAACTATTAGTCTGAAGGTGAACTATTAATCTGTCAGTTAATCTTCTGAATAAAAAACATTTGCTTTGGTAATCTATAATCAAAATCTGCTCATTCGTTTCTGCTGAATCAGCAGTCCTTCTCTGATGACTCTGATTGGGCGAAATAAGCTTAGCTACGCCCCCTTGAACCATTAGTTTGCTGGGAGTGACAGATAAGAGGCGGAGTTCAAAAATAAACCCCGCCCCCTACTCAATATACAGTTGGAAATACGTCATCACACTGAAGTCTGCAGCAACGTCCAGTTCTGGACTTTAATTAAAGAGGTGATTACGAATATTTATCTCACAATTCTGAGGTAAAATAAAGTGAGAATTACCAGATATAAACTTAGAACTATGAGACAGTCAGAACTGCTTTATTATTTTGTGTGGGAACAAGCTTTTAAAGCATTTATTTACTTGCCGTTCGTCATAAAATGGGTCAAAAAGCACAGACCCTCGTCATTAAAAACTGATAGAAACATCACAGTCTGCATTTCAAAGCTGTTCCTCAGTTCTGGGACCTTAAAAATAAACCCTATTTAGTGCTCTTATAAAGTTATCTTGCACATTTTACAATAAATAAAGCATTTAAATCTGACATAATAAAGTGATTCTAGTGAAGCCACATTTACATAATTCATCATTATGGGCGGAGGTGGAGCTTTGCTCTATAAATGACCCGTGAGATGATTTTCTGCAGCTTTAAACACACTTTAGTTTGACTGTGTGTGGGTTTTGGGCCGTCCTGAGATCAGTTCTGCTGAAGGCAAAAGCATCAGTGTGTGTTCAGTTGGGGCGTCCTGTTACACTGGCATCTCTGACGTGTCGAATCCCAGAGCTTGAGCTTCTTCCGGGGTCAAGCCGCCTTTCAGAGTCCTCCTCACTGAGACATGGAGAACAGCAAAACAGTGGAGATTCAGCTACAATCACTAAACTGCTTATTAATTAGGGCTGCACAAGATATTTATATTTTCTGTCATTTATATTGCAGTATTATATTGATTTATATTATAATTTTTCTCAAGATAACTTCATTAATCATTTTAGATTGATTGGGATAATTTTGTAGTGGAGGGTGCATAAAATATAATCAACAAATTACAAGCCGAGATAAAGAAAGTAGAGCAAAGATACAGAAATAAAATAATCAAATGTACAATAAAGCTGTATATTCTTCACTGTGTAAATAGTTCAATACAATTCCTATTTATTAAAGCTAAACACAATATTTCCCTTTGTCCAAATGCTTTAAAATGTTTACACAGGCCTTAAAAACACAAGCAATGGCTAAACTTTCACTTTACTATGATTAAACTGAAATGAGTCTAAAATCCTCATGTGTTCTGAACTGTTTTACCTGCTCAACTATAATCCTGACTCCACATTGCCCGTCCTGCAATGAGACTATTGCATATTCACACATTTGCAATATCAATGCTAAGACAATATATGGTGCAGCCCTAATATGCCCCTCTATTAGATTTCTGAAGAAGAATCAAATATGACCATGAGGCTTTTAATGGTTTACATATCCATGTATCCTGCATATATGCAGAGTTTCATGCCTCCAAACTACCAGGGGGCCCTCATGCTCTCGCAGATGATATAATAACAAGAGCTGTGCTTAATTTAAGTATTTCTTTATCTCCAGGGAATATAAAAACACGATGAAATGTGCAGATTTTTTCAGTCATAAACCTCCAAATCACTTAATTTATTTTTTGTATTCGACTACTATTTTGATAGGCTAAAAAGTTTCAATTATTTGCACAGTTTTTTTATTAAATAATTTTTATGAAAGAATATTAGGGCCAAGTAATAAAAAAGATGTTAATTTAAACTTGTTAAATGGCAAGACAGTTTACAAAAATATTGATTAAAAAATTGAGAATAAACTAATTAAAATAATGGGATTTAGCGCCTGTATTGCTGCTACCAAACTTTCAACCATAATCGCTCCCCTTAAATATTAAAATCAAAGTTTAACAAGTTTATTTTCTCGAAAAATTATGGCTTTTTTCTCAGAATTTATTGAGTTTATTTAAACTTTTTTATCACCATTTTTTTTGAAAAACAATATTTCTCTCAGAATTCAATGGGTTTATCTTCAACATTTTATTTCTAGAAGTTTTTTCCTGAAATTGAACTCACTTTTTTGTCTTGAAATAATTAATGTATTCCTAAAATACTCCTATATTTCTCCTAAAATATCATTTTCCCTTGAAATTTAAATTCTTGAGGATCGATCTCACGTTATATGACTTTAATCTCAAGATACTTTTATTTTGTATTATTATTTGGCTCTAATCCTCTTCCATAATTTATTCTATTGTTTGTATTTTTCTTTTGTATCCTATTATTGACTATCTGCTCTGAATGAACATATTAAGGGCTTTGGAGTCTTTTCCAGAACCTTTACTTTCTCTGTTCCTCAGAGGTGGAATTCAGCGATCTCAATGATTATGAATGATCAGAATATCATCACTTTTCAAATATTAAAATTAGACTATTTAGTCTATAGTGTCTATTTTAGTATATTTAGTGTCTATCTCAGTATATTTAATGTCTATTTAGTGTATATTTTTGCATATGTAATGTCTATTTTAGTATATATCAGTCTATTTAGTGTCTGTTTTAGTATATTTAGTGCCTATTTTAGTATATTTAGTCTATTTAGTGTCTATTTTAATACATGTAGTCTCTATTTTAGTATATTTAATGTCTATTTTTAATATATATTAGTCAATTTAGTGTCTATTTTAGTACATTTAGTCTTTATTTTGGTATACTTACTGTCAATTTTATTATATATTAGTCAATTTAGTCTCTATTTTTGTGTATTTACTGTCTATGTTAGTCTATTTAGTGTCTATTTTTCTACATTTAGTTTATTTAGTCTCTATTTTTGTATATTTAGTGTCTACTTTACTATATATTAGTCTATTT
>CAIGQZ010032192.1:234734-252573 GCA_903798205.1 Danio tinwini
CACACACACACACACACACACACACACACACACACACACACACACACTTCACTTTCCTATAAGCCACTATTATTATATTCATTTACAGATATAAAGATGCTATAAAAGCATAAATCAGCCTTCAAGTTTAATATTATTTTCAGTAAAAAGCTCATTTTAGGTGAACAAACCGTAAATAAATGATGATATATTTATTTATTTATTTACAGTGATCAGAACAAATGAATTCACACTTTAAGTATCTCTCTTTTAAATTATATATATATATAAGGATGCTTAATACTGATAAAATGACATCTTTTTGTGTATATATATACATTATTTTAGTCAGAACTAAAGTCAAATATAAAACTAATCTAACAAAATAACTTTAAATTACAGAGCAAAAATCAGTAGTCTATAAACCTCAATGAACATTTTAGTTAAAAATATTAAAAACAACATTAATAAATAGTAAAAACCAAGATAACCATGCAAAAAATATAATTTAACTTGAACTTTTTTCACCTCATTTGAATTTAAATATATAATATATCTATATTCCTAAATATTTTCAGTGACCAAACTCTTATTTTAATGACTATCAATTTCACTTCATCAGAATATATTATCTATATTCACTCATAATTTTATACAAATATGTATTTACAAAAGGGGTGCACTCTATTATGCTTAGCACTGTGTTTATTTATAATTAATATCACTTTTAATGGATCTATTTATTATAAATCTGCTTTAAAATGATAGTCTGACAGATCACACTATTACATCCTTCTTTTCTCTTTTATTTATTTAAAACCTGTTTTAACGCATTTATTAAATATATTTTAGACATTTTTATTGTTGTTGTTCTGTTTTTACACTTGTATTTTATGCTAATTTTGTTCTTGTTTATGTAAAGCACTTTGAATTACCATTGTTTATGTGCTACATGAAGAAATTAAGTTAACATTAGTTTTTACAGATATAAGTGAATTGAACATAAAACAATTAAGTTGTCCCAAAAAACCTCAAGAATTGAGTTATTTCAGCTCATTTATAATAAGCAGTTTGAACAAAGAGCAAACATCATATTTTTTGTGTGTAATATTAAACCTGTCTATTGTAAATAGCGCTAATTTACAAATTAACCTGAATTAATATTGATTTAATTTATTTTAAATGAATATTTTGATTGTTTTGTGGAGCTCTGACCTTGTGAGGAGCCTTGAGGAGCCGGTGCACTCCCGCGATCTGGTTGATCACTGGAATATCTTCCCGGAATGTGTACACCGGAGGTCTGGTCGGTTCGGGGAAATTAGTGCTGTTGAACGGATCGGTATCGTCTAAAAACTGAACCCGGCACACGAACGAAGACATGCTGCATCCATTCACAGGATACCGGCGTTTCCAAGCGCGTCCTTCCTCCAGGTAACGACAACAAATCCCGGTGAGCGGGGATTTTGGAGACTTTCAGCGCCGTACGGTAGTCTGACAGACAGGGAAACACAAGCGACTGTCCGTCTGGTTCACGGGCGGCTGACGGTGCGGGAGACAACCGGAGCCCCCGCCGGTTAAGCGCTTTAACGGCGGAGCGCTGCGCGGGAAACAGCGGCCTCCAGCGGGCAGAGAGAGTACTGCACCTGCAGTCACAAATATACTATGGGGGAAAATTAAGATAGCATCGAGTACGTCCCAGATCGACTACTTATACACTTCGTCCTAAAAGTAAGTTATGTGAAAATAAAATACACACTTTTGAGTGTGTAACAGAAGAGAATGCAGACTTTAGCATTTAGCTAGCCTACTACTTTGTAAACGGAGCGCTAATTACAAGCCCTGTCAATCATCTTGTAGGATCAATTATATTTCTTTTATATTTACAGTCCGTGTGAAATCAAAATGTACAATGTTTATTTCACTAGCTGACATTGTTATTCTTTAGATGAACAATTAATCTGTGTAAGTAAAATCCACTAAAATTTTTGTTTTGGTCATCTTCAATCTGAGCCTCTGCATCTCTGATGATGTCAGTTTGTCGCCTCCACAAGCCACGCCTCTCTTACTGTTAGTTTTCTATAAGAGAATTATGCGCAGAACGAAAGCCCCGCCCCCTACTCAATATTCCGTTTCAGCTGGAGGTACATTAGCATACTGAAATAAAAGTCTCAGCAACTTGTGGTTAACGCAGATTCACTGTGAAATCTCGGTATATGCTAGTCTTAAAGGGTACCATAACGTTACCTATTGTGCGAAAATCACTTTTATAAGAAGTTTAACAGTGTGGGAATAAAGTCAGCCTCTAATGGTAAGAATTTCATTAACAACGAATAAAATGTATTAAAATTAGTGCTGGAAAAAGATTTATTTTTGTCCAGCACTAAATAAAATATTTGTTATTCTAACCAATTGTCTGAAATGTTATAAATGCCAAAATATTTATTTGAAATTTGGATGAAATGTTCTCAGACCTTTATAGAAAGAAAACAGATATTAACGTTAAGCCATATAAATAATATATTATAATTATAATATAACTAATATATTATAATTATAATATAACTAAATTAAAATTGACCTAATTACTGAGGGAAAAATCTAATTTGGGGTTTAATACTATATAGTTAATAGTATGTATATAGTAAATAAAAATATTTATATAGAAAAAAATAATAAAAAGTTGGAATCTTGTAGAAATATATAAACGAATATTTTAAAATATGGACTTTTAAGATATATATAACAATAAATACATTAAGAAACAAATCTGTTAGTAAAAACTCATATTTCTACACACTGAGAGGTGAAATAAAGAGGTGAGGTGAGTTGTGGGATTGAGACAGCAGAGAGCAGCAGAGACTGAACATCATCAGTCACTGGTGTGAGGAGGAAGCACACACTCACTCACACACTCACTCACTCACTCACTCACTCACTCACTCACTCTCCCTCTCTCTCTCTCACTCACTCACTCACACACTCACTCACACACTCACACACTCACTCACTCTCCCTCTCTCTCTCTCTCTCACTCACTCACTCTCCCTCTCTCTCTCTCTGTCTGTCTCTCTCTCTCTGTGTGTGTGTGTGTGTGTGTGTCTCTCACATACACACTCAGTCTTCTAAAATCTAAATAATCAAATAAACACTTCCATAAAATGAAGGGAGAAGAACGTGTATCCATTTACAAGCCCAGCCTATAATATATCATTGCAAACTATTAAAAATACAAATAAAAAGTCGAAGCAGAGAACAAAGTCTCATAATGAAAATAAACATAGAAGACACATGCACACAAACACAAGAATACACACAAACATACACACACAATCATACACACATACTATACACAAACACACATAGACACACTCACAAACACACACACACACACACAAGCACACAACAAACACGCGCATTCACTCGCATACTGTGCTTACAGTGTACACACACACACGTCACATACTCTCTCTCTCTAACAAATATATAGTCTGGTTATTAATGTATTTATTTATTAATAAATTAATTATAGATGTCTTCAATGTGTCTTGTGATGACTTCAGAGAAGTGTGTGTGTTCTATAGATTACCTGAACAGGTGAATAATCTCTCTTTGCTCTTATCAGTGCTGTCATTTACTATCATTAATGAGCTGTAGAGGAAACAAACAGGAAAAATAAACAGGGTAATAATGCTGTAAAGAGTGTCACCTGCAGTGTTTACATTCACCACAGCCTCATTCTGACTGCTCAATCATTAATATATGGAGTTTAAAATATGACAAACATTTGAAAACCTGTCTATAAAAATCTGCCTTAAAGAAAATTCAGTCGACTTCAATTTCAGATGTTTAATATTCAAGCTAAGAAATTCAAAACAATTTTTAATGGCATATAATATTCAGTTTTGTCAATAATAATTCAAAATCTAAACTGCGTGCTCGAGTTTTTTCCCACGATACCCAGCCGGGCTTAGCCCCAAAGAAACGACGTGGGATAATCCCACCTCCTGCAGGGGGAGCTGTAAGGGGCAGGTGCATTGTGGAACGGGTGGTGGTTGAAGGTAAGGACCACGACAGCCCGTCAGGCACAGAAACTGGCTCAGGGGACATGGAATGTCAGCTCACTGGGAGGGAAGGAGCCAGAGCTTGTTTGGGAGGTGGAACAGTACCGACTAGAGATAGTTGGGCTCACCTCCACGCACAGCTGGGGCTCTGGAACTCAACTTCTGGAGAAGGGCTGGACTTTGTTCTACCCTGGAGTTGCTCACAGTGAGAGAGGCGGGCTGGTGTGGGCATGGTTATAGCTCCCCAACATGTGTTGGAGTTTTCCCCGGTGAACAAGAGGGTTGCCTCCCTGCGCCTTCGGGTCAGGGATAGGTCTCTCGCTGCGGTTTGTGCCTACGGGCCAGTGCAGAGTACCCGGCCTTCTTAGAGTCCTTGGCAGGGTTGCTGGATGGTGCTTATACTGAGGACTCTGTTGTTCAACTGGGGGACTTCAATGTGGGTAAAGACAGTGATATCTGGAGAGGCGTGATTGGGGGGAATGGCCTCCCTGAGTTGAATCTGAGTGGTGTTTTGTTATTGGACTTCTGTGCTAATCACAGTTTATCCATAACAAACAGCATGTTCGAGCATAAGGGTGTCCATCAGTGCACATGGCACCAGGACACCCTAGGGCAGAGGTCAGTGATTGAATTTGTGGTTGTTTCATCTGATATTCGATCGTATGTCTTGGATACTCGGGTAAAGAGAGGGGCAGAACTGTCAACTGATCATCACCTGGTGGTGAGTTGGATCTGCTGGCAGGGGGAATAGCTGGACAGACCTGGCAGGCCCAAGCATATTGTGAGGGTCATTTTCAACTCTCACCTCCGGAAAAGCTTTGACCAGATCCTGAGGGAGGCTGGAGACATGGAGACTGAGTGGTTGATGTTCTCTATCTCCATTGTTAACGTGGCTGCGAGGAGCTGTGGCCGTAAGGTCTGTTGTGCCTGTTGGGGTGGCAATCCACAAACCTGGTGTCAGACACCGGAAGTAAGGGATGCCGTCAAGTTGAAGAAGTAGTCCTATAGGGCTTGGTTGGCTTCCAGGACCCCTAGGCAGCTGATGGGTACCGACAGGCTAAGCGTGCTGCAGCCCAGGCTGCTGCGGAAGCAAAAACTCTGGCCTAGGAAGACCATAGAGGAAGACTATTGGTTGGCCCCAAAGAGATTCTAGCAAACTGTCCGGCGCCTCAGGAGGGGAAAGCAGCTCCACATCGACACTGTTAACAGCTGAAGTGGGGAGCTGTTGACCTCGACTAGGGATGTTGTCAGATGGTAGAACGAATACTTTAAGGATCTCCTTAACCCCACCGACATGTCTTTTATTGAGGAAGCTGAGACTGGGGATGCAGAGGGTGGACTCACCCATCACCCAAGCTGAGATCGCTAAGGTAGTTTGCAAGCTCCGCAGTGGCAAAGTAGCAGTGGATGTGTGGTACCTCTGGCAGTACTGTACCTCTGGACTGGGCTACTTGGGTGGTGGTTCTCTTTTTAAGAAGGGGGACCGGAGGGTGTGCTTCAACTATAGGTGGATCACACTCCTCAGCTTCCCTGGGAAAATGTCTATGCCATGGTATGGGAGGATCCGGCCAATGGTTTAACCTAGGATCCAGGAGGAACGATGTGGAATAATGCTCTATACTGCCCAACCAGTCCATGTGTGTTTTGTGGACTTGGAGAAGGACCGTGTCTCTCGTGGCATTCTGTGGAGGGTGCTCTGGAAGTATGGGGTCAGAGGCGCTCTGTTAAGGGCCGTCTCGTCCCTGTATGAACAGAGTAGGAGTCTGGTTCGCATTGCCAGCAATAAATCAGATTTGTTTCCAGTGCATGTTGGACACCAGCAGGTCTGCCCTTTGTCACCAATTCTGTTCATAATTTTTATAGGCAGAATTTCAAAGTGCAGCCTTGGGCTAGAGGGGGTCCGGTTCAGGGACCACAGGAGTTCATCTCTGTTATTCGCAGACAATGTTGTTCTGTTGGCTTCATCAAAAATGGACCTTCAGCATGCACTGGGGCGGTCTGCTGCTGAGTGTGAAGTGGCTGGGATGAGACTGCCCTACATCGGTTATATATAAATCCATTCAAATAATAAATATAAACACCAAATAAAATATAATATATAAATTCTCTATTTAATGTAGTCAGAAAGTTTTTCTAAAGGGATTTTTCTGGTCCAATTCACAAAAATGTCTTCTTAGCACATAATTTTGGTATGTGCTTTGTCAGAAAAGCAGATTTAACATCATAAATAATTAAGAATTAATATAATAACTATAAATGATCTAAATTTGATGTTTTTCTTTTACAACCACATAATAAACTGGTTTCAAATCAATTACGCCAGCTATTGAAAATGATGATGTACAATAGTTTGCTCATCATCATAAAATAAATCTCTTGATTGTTTTATATAGCCAGCAGCAGCAGCTCCCTCATACTTCACTTAATTCTTGACGACTTCAACACGACGTTTCCCCTACTTAGGAATCTGATTACGACGACAGTTTATCTGCTAATCAGCAATGATTGACCAGATTGAGCATCTCTGGCCTTATGTAAGCCAGTCAATCAGTTTCTGAATCTGCTGCTGAGCTGTTCAAATGACATTAATAATTTCCTCACATCTCAGATCTCAGCCTGAGAATGCCTAACATTCACGCTCGATGAGGCGTTTATTCAGTATTATTGAGTGTGTTGGACTTCAGATCTTCTCAGTATGGAATTTACAGGGCTTTATGATGCTATAGGGTGTATCTGTGAGATATGACCTGTAAACCTGCAGTCATTCAGTCATTAAACCTGCAGTAAATAACAGCAATGCTGATTGTCTGCTTAAATCTGCACTTTGAGAGGCTCATCATCGGTCGCTTTATCAAGAAAATACACAGATCTGGATGTTTTCATGAAACACAACCAAACCAGAAACTTAGATGACAACATTAAAATAATGTGCAAGGTTCACTAACACTGGCAGGCCATAAACACTATCTTTTTCAGGGCGGGTTTTGTTATTTTGGGGCCCTGAGCAATTCTAGCCAACAAGCCTAATATGCACTCTTTGTATGTACAGTGTCTTAGGGCTGAACAATATATCGTTTGAGCATCGATATCGCAATATGCGCAAATAGTCACATTGCAGTATTGAATTAAATATTAAAAGATAAATACATTGTTATATATACTGTATATATGTTTGTAAATTATTATACAATGATGACTGTGTTATTTTACATTTGATTGTTCAATTTCTGTACTCAAATACTGTTGGACTCCCTAAAAAATCATAAAGCACTGTTTATTTTTGTTCTGTCATCTTTATATATATGCACTACATGCACTTGATTATTCCAGTCGACCTAAATAAATCATGAATCACGAAATCATCCCAAATAGAGCTATTCAGGGGTGCGTTTCCCAATCAATGAGGTAACTCGCAGCTGAACTATCATAGTACGATGCATCGTTTGGGAAAAGAATGATGTAGTGACGAGTGTTTCCCCAAATCCCTAGTTTCTCTGTCGCAGATCCATCATTTGAACTACGTTAGTTATAACGTAAAACGCCCGTAATGATGCTCTAAACAGGGTGGTAACTACTTCTTTAGAGAAGAACCCCATAATGTCTTTGTGCAAATTATATTGTTTTACACACACGCATAAAAAAATCCAATATTAGTTTTGGTAAAAACATGCACTCGCTTTCCATATTAAGTGAAATATATGTAAACGGCTCATATAGGACCAATATTTCATTACTAGTATTACTGAGAACAAAAGCTTACAAAAGCTAACACGTATTCTAATATCATATATAAATCATATAAATAAATAAATAATGAGGCTGTTTATTAAGAAATGAAGTTTAATATTTATTTATTCGGAAATGAAAATCATATTTTAATTATAATATAATAATAATAATTATGATGGTGATTATTATTATTATTATTAAGTAGGATATATATATATTTTTTGAGAAGTCTACTTTTACAATTTGACACATGTAAAACACTGCAGAAATGTTCTACCCAACAGGCCTATGTCATATACAGTACAGATACATTAAGAAGCATTAGCGTATGCTGTGTTTTTTGTTTCCACAAGCTTTGGAGACGTAACATAAATTCCGCTTTTTAATAACAGCTCACCTAAAGACCTTATTCTTCAGTTGCCTATGGGAGAAATGACTAGGAATAATAAACGACAGAAAACGGTCAAACTACTTGCTCTACAAGCAAGTGTTTGCATGACTATACAGACAAAACAGAATAAGATAATAAGAAAATATCAGTTTGCAACATCAAGCAGCAAATGAACAAATGAGCAATGATGGAAGTGAACGAGAGCGGAAGTCTCAAGCCAAAATTATTTAAATGGCTGCGCCCGCTCATACGTGGAGAATAATGTGAATAGCTTTTGTCATGAGCCACGGCTGTGTTCAAAATGATGTTTTCAAAGTGCACTGTGAAGGGAGCACAATTGTAAACATGGAGATTGCTAAAACTGAACTGTAAAAATACTTTGAAAGCAAATTACACCTAAGGGAGGTGACTTTAATGCTTTTTTATTTTAATCATTCCAAGTTTAAATGTTAGAATGTTCTTAATGAATAGGGCATAGGGGAGATAACTGGGAATTGAACACAGCCAGGAACAATGTTTCTAACTACAGCTCCAGAGGTGTCGTTTCAAGTGTTTAAGTTTGCAACGCAGTTTGCAAATGTTCGTTGGAACGATGGATTTGGGAAACTGCAATTCAACAAACTATGTTTGTAACGACAGAACTTGCGGCCTTAGTTGGCTAACGATGGTTTTTGGAAACGCATCTCTGATCATCTGTCGAAATTATATTCATGTCGTAATATATATTGCTGCAAAACAAAATATTGCAAAGTCAGATATGTATTTATTATATTTATTTATTTATATTTTGCTGTCATCTTGTTATACCACTCAATCTTCCTTTCTACATTTGTATATTACGATGTATCTATTCATTTTAAGAAAACAAATCATTTAAAATGTAGAGATGCAACCATCTTCATCTGATTTGACTGCTGGACTGATCCATGATTGGGAGTGAGGGGGGGCACATTTGCATGGATGTAATAATTGCAGTACCATTTTATTTTAACATACATCAACATAATATAATAGAAGACTATGTTATACTTAATTCATGGAAACGTTTAGATATTTATTGGAGGCCCCCAGATTTCAGCTTACCTCACTTATTGGTTAAATCCACCCCTCATGTTAAAATGAGTTTTTGTCCTAACCGCCCATAATGGCGACGCGCAGAATTTCTATTATAGAAACGTTTTCTACTTTCTGTGACATTGCTTTGATCAGTGTTAAATGCAACACAGGCTCATTCTGAAAACGTAGCCCTATATACGTTTCTGGAGATCGTGAATTATGTAGCCAGAGGTACGTATGGCTACATTTCGTTTTTAAAATGAACGCTACGGGGCGGTATGATGCTGTTCCTCTTCTCGTATAACAGCTGACCGATTACCTCCACATGAACGGCTTTCCTGCTGTTACAAGTTTGTCCAGTAGCTCGCCATGTACGTCTGCGGACTTGAGATGCAGAGAGGAGTTGACCACGACGGGGTTCAAGTTCGGCAAAGAATGCTTCCAGAGAGAAGGTAAGACAAAAACAGAAACCAAAAAATAAAATAAACAAGTAAACAACAGGGTGAGAATGTGGTAAAATCTAAAAATGTGGTAAACATCAGGTGAGGGCTTTTCTTTTTCTAGATTGCTGGTGAAAACACTGTCGGTTGGGTTTAGGGAAGTCTAACTTCTTTGTGAAGCTGCTTTGACAAATTTGATTGCTTTCAATTTGATTGAATTGAAAAAAGTGGGCGGGCTGGTCAATCAGAGCTTTTGAAAACACTATTGGTTGGGTTTAGAGGAGGAGGGTGGGTCAGTCAATCATTTGACAGCAGCCTCCTGGTGGATTTATACAAGAACAACAGGCGCGAATGGAACTCACGACAAAAATTTGAGATCTCAAAAAGCATACACAGCGGCCTCTGGTGGATTCGCAATAACAAAAACTGCAACTGCTTCTGGCACGTATTTGGAGCTCTGCAGAAATGTATATAAGGCTGTTTTTAGAATGAGCCTGGGTTGGTTAAATGCTGCCAATGTGAGTTTGAATAACGTACCTACCACTTTACGTTAAATTCACCCAGCAAGCACAAGACGTCAACATGACATCAGATTGACATTGTACCCCAACGTCGTGGGGATGTTGCATTTTGGGTAGAAATGAAAATCGGGTTGGTCAATGTTCAACGTTGGACAGATGTTGCATTTTGGTTACTTTCCATTCATTCATTATCTTTTCGGCTTAGTCCCTTTATTAATCTAGGGTAGCCACAGCGGTATAAACAGCCAATACATTTTTTATGCAGCGGATGCCCTTCCAGCCGCAACCCATCACTGGGAAACACCCATACACACACATATACACACACACTTATACACTGTGGTCAATTTTAGCATACCCAACACACCTGTGCCACATGTCTTTGGACTGTGGGGAAAACCGGAGCACCCGGAGGAAACTCACACAAACACGGGGAGAACATAGTTACTTTCCAACGCAACTTAAAAACATCCAAATATCAATGTCTAATGATGTTACAGCTTGACGTTGTGTGTTGACGTTGACGTTACCACTACACTGTAAAAAAATCTGTAATTGGAAGTTTTTTCGGCAGCTGGGATGCTGGGAAAAAAAAGGTAAATAACGGCCATTAAATTACAAAACTTTCCCATAGAATAACGGACATTAAAATGATGTTAAATTTACATTGAAACTTCGGATAAATTTCTGTAATTTAACGTCTGTTATTCTACGGTTAATTTCTGCAATTTAACGGTGCTTATTTTTAGGTTAGTTTACACCCCAGCTGCCAGAAAAATAATGTAAAATTACAGATTTCTTTTACAGTGCATGACGTCTATCAGACGTTGGATTTTGGTTGCCATGCCTGATGAATAAATGTCAGTATTTGACGTCAATATGACGTTGGTTTAAGATGTTGGCTCACTTTCCAACGCAATCTAAAATCAACCAAATATGAACATCATTTGACATTGTTATTGGCTGTCAAAATAACGTCATCTTTAGACGCTGGCTAGATGTTGAATTTTGGTCACCTGACATCATAACCTAAATCTAACCTAATAATAACGTTTTATGATGTTGTGTGCCTGCTAGGCATAGCCATACTGAAAGCAGCGGCAGATAGTTCACCTCTGATCTCTAAAATTAAATAGCTAGCCGATGGTCTGAAAATGAAAGTCAGAACTGTGATTCAGTGCAGTCCACCAACATCAGTCACTCAGTAACCTATTAATAATGTTAAACAGGTTTAATTTCTATTAATTACATTATAATCCTTATTATTTCGTTAGTAGTGCAGTTGCTGGTTTTTATATAAATGGCTAAAAGAATTTGAGTTTCCGTCGCGTCGTGTTTAGTTAAGACATGATGTAATTCAGATGGCAAGTTCATTGACTTTCAATTGCGAATTTAAAAGCTGAACCTTCATGATCCAATGAACTGAATACAGGTAGCAGTGTTGTGCAGTCGTTGTTTAATGATGGCCGAGAGAGCTGAACACGCTGCAATGGTGAACATGAATTAATTGTATTTGTTATATTCAGACTTTTTCCCAGAACTGGGTTGCAGCTGGAAGGGCATCTGCTGCGTAAAACATATGCTGGATAAGTTGGCGGCTCATTTCGCTGTGGCGACCCCTGAATAATAAAGGAACTAAGCTAAAAAAGATGAATGAGTGAATAATCAGACTTGATGCTGACACACTTTGATTGACATTCTCTTTTTGTACGTGTCATCAGAGGGGGAAAGCCCCGCCCACTTATGCCTATCATCTCTCCATCTCATTAGCATAAACAGCAGCCCTGAGTGAGAAGCAGCCGTCTGTCCATTAGCCATTAGAGTGTTTGAGCTGCTGAAGATAATGTCAGCATAGACTAAGAGGATTATAGATGTGGACTTTTAGATGAACAGCGACAGGAGCGACATAGACTGACAGAAACATGAAGCACACACTCACGTTCACATTTTCACACACATATAGGTAGGTAAATATACTGATTGGTAGAGTTTGTATAAGTATGTGTTAGTGTGTGTGTGTATGAGTGAGTTTCTGTGGGTGTATGTGTGCACATGTGTGTGTGTGTGTGTGTGGGAGTGCGTACGCGTGTGTGTTTGGGAGTGTGTGTGAGTGCTAAAGGTCACCATGTGTATACTGTTGGCAGTATTTATTGACATCTCCAGCCATCCCTCCATCTCTTCTGCACATCTGTGAGCTGAGAAACAACCATGAAGCTGAAGCTGAAGCTGCCGAACCCGGGTCTGGAGCAGCGGATCCCATCTCACAGTGAGCTGGAGAAGCTGGAGCTGCAGGAGGCTGGAGAGCGGCCCAAGTGGGACAACAAAGCCCAGTACATGCTCACCTGTGTGGGCTTCTGTGTGGGGCTTGGAAACGTCTGGAGGTTCCCTTACTTGTGCCAGAGCCATGGAGGAGGTACAACACACACACAGACACACTACACGACACATCACTGATGGACAACAAAGACATTTTACACAGATGATGATATGCTGAAGATGCTCATACAGCACACACACAATTGTGCAAGAGCCATGGTGGAGATACAACACACACTCATGCACATACAAACACTATACACACACATCACTGATGGAGAATCACGACATGCACAGACACAGATGATGATATGCAGAAGATGCTCATTGTTTGTGTGTTGTGTGAGGATGTTGTTAATGTGATTAAACTTGAGCAAGGTGAAAAAATAGCATAGTTTAATAATATTTAATTAAAATAATCATTCTTTTACACTGCATTAGAATCAGCACAATTCAGTTTACTGTGAAAATGACATTTATTAATGTATAAAATTAGCCAAAAACAATGCATTATGTTATTGGCATGACAAATTTGCATTACATTACGTTTATTAGTAAGTAATAAATACGGAAATACATTTTTAGTGGACTAATTTGTCTTAAATGTGATGTTTTGTTTATGTTTTTGATGATTATGTCATTTGTAATGTGGTCAATGATCCTATAGCAGTGTTAAAGGGTGTTGTGCTCGTGCCTAAATTAGGCAAAGTACATTAATTCTCCATCAGTGAGTCCTGATATAATAACATATTAAAATGTGAATGAAGTGATTTTTGCTGCTGTAAAAGGAGTGGTGCAATAAGAGACTGGATTATAGGAAATTTAACCAACACATCAGTCTATTAAAACAGATCGCTCAAATAGAGTTTCTGAGATTAGTAAAACTGCTAAATAAATGAATATGATATATATCTTTATAGACTAAAGTGAGGTAACTGTGTGTTATTTTCATGAGACCATTATAAACGTCACTCATAAACCCAAGCGCTCCTAATGGGTTGAAAACAGACACTTAAAGCGATTATAGTTAAACATTAATGTCAGTGACAGATGCGTCCACTGCTGAAACTCACTATGATTACGCTATTAAAACTCTATGGAAGTTTCCGTTCATAAAATAAGGAAAATGTCCCTTTGTGTGTGTGTGTTTGGGAGTTTAACACTGCAGGACGGAGAGCAAATCTAAATTTCCTCCTTCGGTTTAGTCTCTGATTCATCAGAGGTCGCCACAGTGCAATGAACCGCCTACTATTCCGGCATATGTTTTACGCAGAGGATGCCCTTCCAGCCGCAACATTCTTAGTACTGGGAAGAAATCTGAATTTTGGATTAAATAAATAACAATTATCAAGTTAAATATATATATTTAAATAAATCTAAATATATATGTATATTTATTATTTATGGTTTTAATTTGGGTCAACCCTGGCTTTGTGACGATGGTTGAAAAACTGACATAAAATACATCAAATATGACTTTATTTTAGGTCTGTGCAGCTGCTGTTTGTTGACCATTAAATGACAGAATCATTATAAACCATAACATGCGTTACAAACACACGTTTCACAGCACGTTACACACATGTATGACCATAAATGAAACTAAATATCAAGAAAAACACTACGTTTGCCAGTATTTCCAATAACTCAGATCAGCTCAGGTTAAAATGACAATATTACGACTAGTTTCAGATGTCTTAATATGTGCTCATATACACTACCGGTCAAGAGTTTGGGGTCAGTAGGATTTTTAAATGGTGTAAAATAAGCTTTACCTGCTCACCAAAGGCTGCATTTATTTAATCAGTAATACAGCACACATTGTAAAAGTGTGAAATGCTAATGCACTATAAAATAACTGTTCAAAAGTAGTTTATCATTTAATTTAATCATTTATTCCAGTGATTTTAAAGATGATTTTTCAGCTTCATTACTCCAGTCTTCACTCTAATATTAATTGTTATTGTTATTATTATTGGTAATAGTAATACAAGCAATAATGACTGGACTAATAATTTCATTCGAAACTACATACAATAAGTATTTAAATAATAAGTATTTACAAATTTAACATTTTTTACATTTAATAAATGCCACCTTGATGAACAGAATAACTTTATTTAAATTATTAAATATAATCAATAATAATAAAAAAAAATTAATACCCCAAACTTTTGACCGGTAGTGTATAATCTAAGTTTTAGAGCTTTTCCATTGCAGATTGAACTTTTACTATGAATTGTGTTGTATAAGTATCTGTGGAATGTATGTTCATTATTTTCATTTGTTTATGTACATGTGTGTGTTGTACATGGGTTATTTCTCAATTTTAATGATTCAACATAATCTATAATTGGCACTGTATATATGCTTTTAAAAATTAATTCTTAATTTATTTATATATTTATTAGTTTGTTTATTAATTAATCAGTTCATTTATTTAATGATTGATTGATTGATTAATTTATTGATTTATTGATTTATTGATTGGAGTTTGATTTAGTTAATGTGAGAAAGATTGGGAACAATATATATTTCTATTTACCTGTTCAATTGTCCTGCTATTAAAATGTTTAATAAGCAGATTTTTTAAAATGTGCTCATGTACTGTATAGTGAGAAGTTTGCATCAAATATTTTAATTTGTTTGTGCACATTTTTTTCTTTACACTGCAGCAAAATGTGTTTTTGCTTGGAGTTTTTGCCTTATTATAATCCAAATATATAAAAAAATGTAATCAAATCAAGAAGCTTTAATATTATTTAACATAAATATATTATTTTTAAAAATAATACGTTAAAATGAAGTGAGTTTTTCCTTAAAACAATCTAAATAATCTGCTAATAAAGTAAGCAAAACTAATCTTGTTTTCTGTTTTGACATAAGATTATTTCGCTTACTCCATTGGCAGATTATTTTGCTTGTTTTAAGGAAAAACTCACTTCATTTTGACTAATTTCTGAAAATATTATTTGAAGATTTTTCGCCTGTCTAAAAAATGTTTCTTGATTTAAGAATTATTAAATATTTAATTTTAAAATTGTATTATAATATATTATATTATATTTATATTTTTAGATATTTGTATATGATAAAACATCAAAGTAAAAAGCATTTTTTTAAGTGTATTTGAGTCAAACATTGTTTCTCTTCAGTATAAGAATCTAAGACCTCAGTGAAACATACAGAAATAATAATAATTCCTTACATTTATACAGTGTTTCCTAACCATTCAAAGCACTTTACAAATTTATGGGGAGTCTCCTCAACCTCCACCAGAAATGCAACCTCAAAATCAATAAAATTTTCCAGAAAAGCATCTTCATGATGATTCTACATAATTTTGGGTGATCTTGAGAAGAGTGAATCTGTCTTGTCGTCTCTCCTTCACCTCAGGTTATCGTCATGGACTTTCGAAGCGTTGGTCTGATAAGATGCTGAGAAAGCTCAGATAAAGACGGATGTTTTCTGACATCATGTTGTTTGGAAAAAAATCAGCTGCTGTAGAATGACTCAGCACAAAAACATTACCCAAAATAGCTCTGCGCTATATAATAATCAGCACAATAATAAATTTGCCATGAATACAACATTAAAGTACATTCTACAGTTTGATTTGATGATCATTTTGAGATTAATTGTGTGCTGTATAATCAGTGCTGGGTGTAATTAGTTACTAGTTACTTTAATTAAATTACTTTTTAGCTGAAAATAGAAAAGTTAGGGATTTATGTTACATCCAAGAGGTTGTTATCTCAGAATAAAGCCTGATTTATTGGCAGCTCAATGTAAAGTGCAGCACTGCTGTAGAAGACTGAAGTGCTTATCCTGAGAAAACAACTATCCTGCATGTACTTTACACTGATTAATACATGGCTATTTGCCACAAATTATAAAAATTAGACACAAAACATTGTTCTAAGACGTAATAGTTTATTAATTCTTTAATTAAATGCAAAACCAAGAAACAAAAACAGCTGATGGAGTATACACTAACCTGCGCATTATTCAGACACTAGATGGAGACAAACAGTCAAAAACACTAAGCTGACAGAAACTAAAACAGCTGATGGAGTATACACTAACCTGCACATTATTCAGACACTAGATGGAGACAAACAGTCAAAAACAGCTGATGGAGTATACACTAACCTGCGCATTATTCAGACACTAGATGGAGACAAACAGTTCCTGGATGAGTCTGTGTTATTCAGCGGTTGTTATCTGTGAATAACATACCTTAGAATGTCACGACTGACCAATTAGAAATGAGTATTCCAGACAGCCGTGTAATAAAATAAATATTGTCTTGTATTGCATTGTTTAACTGCTAAACATAAGCAATCTGACCTGATTCAGGAGCGTTTATGATCCCATTCCTCATCCTGCTGGTTCTGGAGGGAATCCCACTCCTGCATCTGGAGTTCGCCATTGGGCAGAGATTGAGGAGGGGTAGTGTCGGCGTCTGGAGGTCCATCAACCCGTATCTACTTGGAGTCGGTGAGTATTACACAAAGCAAACACATAACAACAGTGTTCGTTTAAACATCACCATACAGATGATCAGTCACAGCATATTACAGTTGTACTACATGCTTTCTGAAATATTGTTTTATACAGGCATTTATAATTTAATATGCAACAATTAGCATAAAAATGTCAATTATATATAAACAAACCATTGATAAAATCTTTTTGTTATGAATAAAACTATTAAGTCTGGTGTATGTCATAGTACACAACCTGACAAAAGTCTTGACGCCTAGCCTAAGTTTTAGGAACACATATATTAACTGGTCTTCTAGTTGATGATTTGGTGTCAGAAGTGTCTTCTCTGAAAGGTAAAGGCCTCTAGATTCTGCTTATTTGAGCACAATAAAATATGATCATGTCTTGATGTTGAATGATTTCATTAGGACAGTAAGGTCTGACTCTGCTTAGACTAAAGTCTCATCACTGAACCTTCAATAATGTCCAGTATAGAATATAAAGTCATGCTGCAGTGGAAACAGAATGAATATTGTGTCTGACTCCATCATGAGCTTGGAGGACTGCATCCATACATCTCTGAATGACTCAAATCACGCATTAATAAAGTCATCTGGAATGGAGAAGAAAGCGTTCTTGCAGGACTCCCAGAGTTCATCAAGAGTCTTTGTGTTCATCTTCAACGCCTCCTCCTTCATCTCATGCTCTATAATGTTGATGTCTGGTGACTGGGCTGGCCAATCCTGGAGCACCTTGACCTTCTCTGCTTTCAGGATCTTTGATGTGGAGGCTAAAGGATGAGCAGGAGCGTTATCCTGCTGGAGAATTGTCCCTCTCCTGTGGTTTGTAATGTAATGG
>CAIGQZ010032192.1:258318-269037 GCA_903798205.1 Danio tinwini
ACACACACACACACACACACACACACACACACACACACACACACACAGCAGGAAAACCTGAGAACATCAACACACAATCACACACAGAATTTATATCACAATTCTACAATTATCCTGCAGTTCTGAGTTTATATCACAATTCTAACATTAGATCATAATTCTGAATTAAAATTGCAATTTTACAAACATCTTGCAGTTCTTATTTCATATTTCCAAAACTTGATTTTGACTTTATATTACAATTTAAGTGCAATTCAAACATTATATCACAGATCTGAGTTTAAATCACAATTCTGAAATTGAAATCTGACATTGAGCATTTTTAATTGTCGTTATTTATCCTACGTTTCTCATAATTCTGACTTTATATCGCAGTTCTACAATAATTTGACAATAAATACGTATAATTTATAATTGATCTTAAATGTTTACTTTACATTACATCACGCAGTTCTTCCTTTATCTCTCAATCTTGCCATTATATCTTGTTTATTTCTCACATTTCAGACTTTATTTCTATGCATTTATCAATTCTAATAAGTTTGATTTGTATGATAACAGTTGCAGTTTAAGGAAGATGAATTTCCTTCACTCAGACAGTGAAATGTGATGTTTTCCTCAATCCCTGCTACATCAGGCGTGTGTGTGTGTGTATGCTGTATTTTCTGACTGAGTGTGTGTGTGTTTGTGCAGGTGAATGAGCTTATGGATCCGCAAACGTGGCTGGATGCAGGAGCGCAGGTTTTCTTTTCTTTCTCTCTGGCGTTTGGAGGACTGATCGCCTTCTCCAGCTACAACTCAGTGCAGTGAGTGACCATTACACTGTAAAACACAAACCTGTGCTCAGTGTAATGATGCACGAAGGCGACTGTTTTAATAAAGTGAAAATGTTTGATTTTTTACAGTAATAACTGTGAGCAGGACGCCGTCATCATCTCTTTAATCAACGGCATGACGTCAATATATGCCGCCATCGTCATTTACTCCATCATTGGTTTTAGAGCCACAGAGAGGTTTGACGACTGCCTCAATGGGTAACAACTCTCTCTTACACACACTAACATAGATAAATGCTTAGTTAGAGATCATATATATATATATATATATATATATATATATATATATATATATATACATACAGCTAAAGTCTGAATTATTTGCCCCCCTTAGAATTTTTTTCTTTTTAAAATATTTCCCAAATGATGTTGAACAGATTCAGGATTTTTTTTTTAACAGTATTTCCTCTAATATTTGTTCTTCTGGAGAAAGTCTTGATGACAGTAAATAATATTAGACTAGATATTCTTCAAGACACTAGTATTCAGCTTAAAGTGACATTTAAAGGCTTAACTAGGGTAATTAGGGTAAAGTTAGGGTAATTAGGCAAGTCATTGTATAACAGTGGTTTGTTCTGGAGACAATCCAAAACTAATATTGCTGAAGGGGGCTAATAATATTGACCTTAACATGGCTTTAAAACTATTAAAAACTGCTTTTATTCTAGCTGAAATAAAACAAATAAGACTTTCTCCAGAAGAACAAATATTAGAGGAAATACTGTGAACAATTCCTGAATCTGTTCAACATCATTTGGGAAATATTTGACAAAGAAAATTCACAGAAGGGCGAATAATCTTGACTTTAACTCTACACTGTTTTCCATTTTTTTAAGTGAATATCCTAAATCTCATGGTGCTTTTTCTTCCCCCTCACAGTAATATTCTGTCTCTGCTGAACGCGTTTGACCTGCCGGAGGGAAACATCATTGAGGGTAACTACACTGAGGCTCTTCAGCAGCTCAACATCAGCAGACCAGACATCATTCAGGAGCTGCAGCTCAAAACCTGCGACATGCAGACGTTTCTGAGCCAGGTCTGCTCATGTTATTTTTTCCCATTTATTTCTGCTTCTGAGTTGCATTATGGGATTTTGATCTTTCTTCCAACAACTTTAAACCGTAGGAAGTTGTTAAAAGTGACTTTTATAGTCATGTGTAATAGTGTGCAGTGCTGTATTGTGTGTGTGTGTGTTGGTGTTGTATATTATGCTACAGAAACCTTATAATAAACTGCAGCACATTTACTGTTATTTTACACACTTATTTATCAGCATATTATATCTTACTCATTCATTCATTTTTTCTTGTCAGCTTAGTCCGATTTTACGCAGCGGATGCCCTTCCAGCCGCAACCCATCTCTGGGAAACATCCACACACTCATTCACACTCATACACTACGGACAATTTAGCATGTTTTTGGACTGTGGGAACACCGGAGTCACCCGGAGTTCCACCGGGACAACCGGAGGAAACCCACGCGAACGCAGGGAGAACATGCAAACTCCACACAGAAACGCCAACTGACCCAGCCCAGCCAAGGTTCGAACCTGCGACGCTCTTGCTGTTCTTGCTGTGAGACAGCACTACCTACTGCGCCACTGCTATTATATCTTATACATTATATTATTCCAAGCTACTCAAATGTCAATAAAAGTCACTTTATTAAACTGTGGAGTTCAATTTTAAACATCAGAAGTGGACAGAGCAGAGATCAACATCCCATAATGCAACCCACCACCGCAAATAAACACATAACACGGTAACACTTTAGAATTATGATCCATTAGTTAATGTTAGTTCATGTATTTTCTAACATTAACTAAGCATCAATAATCTCGTAAAGCACTTATTAATCACAGTTCAGCATTTACTAAGGCATTATTACAATTAAAAGATGTGCTTGTTAACGTTAGTTAATGCACCGTTAGTTAACATGAGCTAACGTTTTTTAACTTAAATACATTAACCAATGTTAAGCATGATGAAAAGATGACTAATAAATATATTACTTGCTCTCTCCGTGCTGGCGTGGGTTTCCTCCGGGTGCTCTGGTTTCCCCCACAGTCCAAACACATGCGCTATAGGGGAATTGATGAGTTAAATTGACCGTAGTGTATGAGTGTGCGTGTGAGTGAGTGTGGATGTTTCTTAGTACTGGGTTGCAGCTGCAAGGGCATCCGCTGTGTAAAACATATGCTGGAATAGTTGTCAGTTCATTCCGCTGTGGTGACCCCTGGGACTAAGCTGAGGGAATACAAAAGTAAGAATGAATGAATGAATATATTACTAATAGTTTGAACTAACATTAACTATTGGATCGTTATTTTAAAGTGTTACCAAAACACTTGTGAATCACAAAATACTATTCATCAACATGTATTTGGATATAGAGAGTAGGCTTCAGCCCAATACTGAAGAGAAGATCTGCTGGTGGTGCATTAAATATGAGTGTTTTTAGAGTGTAGAGTCAATCTTCTCTATGCTGTTGTGTGTTCATCAGGGTGTTGAGGGAACGGGTCTGGCGTTTATCGTCTTCACAGAGGCCATCACTAAGATGCCGGTATCTCCTCTGTGGTCTGTGCTGTTCTTCATCATGCTCTTCTGCCTCGGGTTGTCCACTATGTTCGGCAGCATTGAAGGTGTTGTGGTGCCGCTGCAGGATCTTGAAATTCTCCCAAGAAATTGGCCGAAGGAGGCATATACAGGTGAGGTTTTCACTGAAAACAGCGGTGGAAAAGTACTAAAAAACAATTCACTTTATTTGCATAGAGCTTTTCAGAATAATTCATGTTCCAAAGTAGCTAAAAAGTGTGCGGTATTAAAAAATAACACTCAAATCCTTCTGTTTTTTGTTGTTGTTCTGTTTCATGTGTAATGTATTGAACATGACTGCATTGTTTTATCTGATGCTAATTAAAAAATTTAAAATAGATTATAGTCATGTAAAGTACCGTTACTTGCCCAAAAATGTGCGAGTAAAAGTATCTAATGTAAATACTACTCAAAATATGAGTAGAAGTAGCCCTTCATAAGTACTATTACACAAGGTTAATGCGTTTACATGCAGAGGGAAATCTGTGCAACCTAGCTGTGCTTATAGGTTAACATTCAGTCTATGAGTGTCCAGCAGGTGGCGCCGTAAACCAAGCTCCTGCAGCATTGATAGAATAAATGCAGTTTGTGTGTGAAAACGTAACATTCTGTAGTGCATTTAGTGATTATGTAAGACCATTTTTGGGATTTCAGACATTACAGACTAGATTAAAAATGTCTTTAATACCACATTTATAAAGTGTCCGTGTCTTGAGGCCGGTCTGTCTGATCAGATTTTTCTATCCGCAATTTGATTGGATGGGAATCACAGGACTGATTGAAATTAGCCAATCACCATCATACCTGCCAACACTCCAGACTTTCAGACCCACCTCCCGGTTTGTCAATTTTTCTGGAAAACTCCCAAAATTTCAACCCCTTCCCCCAGTCCGCAGGTGATTGGTATAATCTGTAACACCCCATTCACACGAGGCTTCAGGGTCAATGCTTGACAGAGGGCGTGTCTGAAGTTGGGGCTGATGCGATCGTCATAGCAGCGTCAGCCAATGAAATTAGTTAGCAATCAGCTACTGTCTAAGCTGGTGTATTTGCATACAGCGATCTGATTGGCTGGCGCTTCCATCGGCACTTGAAAAGTTGAGAAAGTCCCAACTTCTGCAGCGATCAACACCACTAAAGCGGCGCCGACAGATCTACAATGCAGTTCGGCAACCATTCAAAGTGAATGGGAAGCATTGAAGCTGACACCCCTGCCCTGTAAATGGGGGCGTAACACTCCCGGATCGCCGACAGACCAGGCACCCCTTCCGGTCACTCTACTCAGTCCCCCAGATTTTCAGAGTATGGCTACGATCACCATATTACAAACATAAAGTAGTGACTGCAGGTTGAAGGAAAATATGGTTGGAGGGTTGAAGGCTTCACTACTTGAAGGCTAGTGTAAAGGAAACAATCTTAGTGCATTGTACTTTAACAGTTTTAAAATGTAATGCAAAATTACACTATTTAATAAAGTAAACAACTCAATTAGAGTAATTTGAGTATTTGTAATTCATTATTTACACCACTGACTTAATGTGCTCTAATTTTATCTCTGCATATGGTCTAAAACTCATGGTGCAGGCGCACTAAGGGTGTGTCTGAATCCAGTTTTGCTATTTTAAGGATGTGAAAAACAGTCTGCATGCCAGGCGCATAGTTTAAAGGATAGTCCTTATTCTCTTCATGGCTTATGGATGTGTTTTGGGCATGACATGCATTAAACCAATGAGAATATCATCTCCCGTTCCCTTTAAGAATGAGTTGTCCATTCGCTATTCACAAGACAGATTTGCGAAAAAACTAAACATTCACTAGCAAGGAAGCTGATCTGCTTGTGCGCGAGGTTAAAAAACACCAACAGAAGAGCCGGATTAAGCAAAGCTCCCTAAACTGAAGAAGTAGAAGGAGTATTTATTTATATTTAGGTGGTCAATAATAATCTTTTACTTGTTAATCCTTTGATTTATCATATTTAAAGATATTTATGTGCTGCTGCACATCCCTGTGTGTGTAATAAGCAATGAATACGTGCATTTTAGACCTGTCTATCACTAACACGCTCTTTAAATAACAAAAATAAAACCCTGCGCCATTGACTTTAGAGTAGCCTTGAGTTGGTCAATGGAGCGGTCTATTGCAGTTGCCTCAAAATCAACACGTCAACATCGCACCTTAAATATCGCACCTTAAAAGTACATTTCCACAGCACATATACATTTATAATTATGTTCATATATAAATCTGCACACTTCTGATTATTAATAACAACCTGTACATATATTAATCTATTGTAACTCATAGTTAATACAACCTGTATATAATGTTTATAGTACATCCATCTGTAAATATCACCATTGTTTTTCTATAATTACACTTCATAATTATGCATAAATCGTGCACTGGCTGCTATTGCACTCCTGGTTAGACCTAAATTTGATTTCGCTGCTTTGTACTTGTACATGTGTAATGACAATAAAGTTGAATGTACTGTAATCTAAAACGCCTCATTTTCAGACCAGCACTCATAAGCACATATGCCTTTGCTGTACCTCATAGCCAGCGCCCAGACACTCTGCTTATGTTTATGAATAGATTACATCAAAATGGACATGAGTAATCTTGACAAACAGTACATCAGTTTAAAGCTACAACCCTCAAGCAGCCAAAGATACATAAACTGTGAATGTTGACCAAATTATTCAGCAACTGTAAATGTTTTAGTTTGGGATGGTCATTTTTGAGATAGTGCCTCTGGCGGTGAGGGAAAGAAGGACACCGATAAAGTCTCAGCAAACTTTTTACAGAAATCTCATTTTGCATGCTATCTTCATCAGAATTGAAATATAAACTCATGAGACACTTGGCTTTTAAGTCATATTTTTTCTAGGACATTACATTAATGTTTTCCTGTGTTTGTATATGGATAAACAAATATTGAACACAATACCATTTTTTTTCTCATGACTTCATAACGTATAACTTTTTATATTTTTTAACATGTAACTTCCCCTTTTACCACAGTAAAGCTCAAAGTGTCTTCTTTCCAATGATACCCAGTTTGTGTTTTTAGCTTACTGGAGTCAGGAACTGTTACTATTTAAAGTTAGGTATAGGTGTAAATCCCCCAAATTGAGTGCTAATGTGGCCAAAATGATTCCTGCGCTGAAACTGGCAAGAAAACACTTGCTTTGCATCTGGCACGTGTCTGTTAGGCTCCAAAGTGTTCAGGAATATGAACTGATTCCAGTGTTCGTCTTGTGTGTTTCAGCTTTGGTGTGTGTGGTGTCTTTCGCCTTCGCCATTATATTCGCTCAGGGTTCAGGGGAATATTGGCTCGCTCTGTTCGATGGCTTTGCCGTATCCATTCCTCTGCTGATCATCGCCTTCTGCGAGATGATGGCTGTATCGTACGTTTATGGCATTGACAGGTGAGTCCACAGAAAGAGCACCTGATTTTAAAAACCACATCAAATAAAAGCTATAGCAATAATTCAGATGGTGGAACATAATCAGCACATCAAGCAGAAGAGTAGTGGCAGATGAAAACCGTTTCAGGTCAGTTTAATAGGGAAGTCACGGTTTAAGGATGATCCATTCATTCATTTTCCTTCAGCTTAGTCCCTTATTTATCAGGGGTCACCACAGCGGAATGAACCGACAACTATTCCAGCATATGTTTTACACAGCGGATGCCCTTCCAGCTGCAACCCAGTACTGGGAAACACCCATACACACTCATTCACACACACACACACACACACACACACACACACACACATACACTCATACACTATGGTCAGTTTAGTTGATCAATTCCCCTATAGCGCATGTGTTTGGACTGTGGGGGAAACCGGAGCACGCGGAGGAAACCCACGCCAACACTGGGAGAACATGCAAACTCCACACAGAAACTCTGAGCTCTGAGGCCACAGTGCTAACCATTGAGCCACTGTGCTGCCCCAGCCCTAACTTAAAAAACTAAACTAATTCTTAAGTCTATTTGAATGACCATATTTCGGTATAATTACATTATCAATACTGTAAAGGAAATTGAAAATCGTCACATTGGAAGTTCATTGGTGCCTGAAACACACTTGCTGTGCATATAGCTCATCATACAGATATTTATTTCGACATAACAGGTTATAAAGAGCTTATATGGTGAATCTGACCTGTTGATGTTGTTGTTGTTGTTGTGACACAGATTCAATGATGACATCAAGTTCATGATCGGCCACAAACCCAACATCTTCTGGCAGGCGACCTGGAGGCTGATCAGTCCTCTGATAGTGCTGGTCATCTTCCTCTTCTACTTCATCACCACCGTCAGCAAAAAACTGACATACATCGCCTGGGACCCGGAGTCTGTACGTCAATCACTCACACACGCACACACGCATGCATACACGCACACACACACACACACACACATGCACACAAACATGCACACGCGCACACGCACACACACAGTTAACAACAACAAAGCACATTTAGCACAGAGAAGCTCACTTTTAGTCTAACAGAGACAGATAACAAATATATTTTGTTATTAATTAATATTCTCTCTTTATATGTATATATATCAAATATTTCCCATGATGTTGAACAGATTCAGGAATTGTTCTCAGTATTTCCTCTAATATTTGTTCTTCTGGAGAAAGTCTTATTTGTTTTATTTCGTTTTAATTGTTTTAAAGCCATGTTAAGGTCAATATTATTAGCCCCCTTCAGCAATATTAGTTTTGGATTGTCTCCAGAACAAACCACTGTTATACAATGACTTGCCTAATTACCCTAACTTTACCCTAATTACTCTAGTTAAGCCTTTAAATGTCACTTTAAGCTGTATAGAAGTGTCTTGAAGAATATCTAGTCTAATATTATTTACTGTCATTATGACAAAGAGAAAATAAATCAGTTATTAGAGATGAATTATTAAAACTATTATGATTAGAAATGTGTTGAAAAAATCTGCTCTCTGTTAAACAGAAATTGAGTGAAAATATACAGGAGGGTGAATAATTCAGGGGGGGCTAATAATTCTGACTTCAGCTATATATTAGTTTATGGATAACCTACAAGAAAAGGTGCAAACATTTGGGCTATGTTCAGAAACAAACAAACAAACAAACAAACCAGTCATGATTTTATTTGATTCTAAAACAGCACAAAGCGCCATCTGCTGTTAAACACGGGCATGGATTAAAGTGAACACAAATCTTCTGACAGAGTTTGTTTTACAGGCCACATTTCTTTAATTAACACTTTATTTAAATAGCTGAGACCAACAGAGTTTAAAGGCGAGACCACTTCAGTTTGGCCAGTTTGTTGTGTATTCTAAAAAACTATTGTTAAAGAAGTGTGTTAACGTAGCACAAATTTTACAATATATATTCATTGATTTTCTTTTCAGCTTAGTCCTTTTATTCATCAGGGATCGCCACAGCGGAATGAACCGCCAACTATTCCAGCATATGTTTTACACAGCGGATGCCCTTTCAGCCGCAACCCAGTCCTGGGAAACACCCATACACACTCATTCAAACACACACTCATACACTACGGCCAGTTTAGTTCATCAACTCCCCTATAGCAGGTGGTCGGGAATCTTTTTTCACCAAAGAGCCATTTCTGATATTTTTAGCAAATGCATTTTTTTTGAAGAGGATATAATACTACTATAAATAATACACGTTTACACTAAATCTTTATTTTTGTCCATGGAAAAATTTAAAATATGAAGCACCATGTTTAGCAAGTCCATGAATGTAGAAAGGAAAAATTAGAGAATGTTTTCTTCCCGCCATCACCACTCATGAATGTTGTTTGCATTTATGTGCGCAAGTTTACCATAGAAATGTAAGTTGTTTGCACTTTATTGCAATTTAAGTTTATCCACAGCGCCGCACACACACATTAGTCGAAACGCTCTTTCATTGTTAACTAAGTTGTTGTTCATTTTGCTATAAAAATAAAAAAAAATACAATAAAAAGGGAATTGTAATTATATTTTGAATAGAAAACTGATTTCTAGTGATGGTTATCATTTTCTTTAAACCATAAGATATTATTGAAAGGAGACAGCTGGAGAGCCACATATTTTTGTTCAAAGAGCCACATGTGGCTCCCGAGCCATAGATTCACTACCACTGCCCTATAGCGCATGTGTTTGGACTGTGGGGGAAACTAGAGCACTCAGAGGAAACCCACGCCAACACGGTGACAACATGCAAACTCCACACAGAAACACACACTGACCCAGCAGGGACTTGAACCAGCAACATTCTTTCTGTGAGGCCACAGAGCCACAGTGACACCCCATTTCTAATAACTGATGTATTTTCTCTTCGCCATGATGACAGTAAATAATATTAGACTAGATATTCTTCAAGACACTAGTATTCAGCTTAAAGAGACATTTAAAGGCTTAACTAGGGTAATTAGGGTAAAGTTAGGGTAATTAGGCAAGTCATTGTATAACAGTGGTTTGTTCTGGAGACAATCCAAAACTAATATTGCTGAAGGGGGCTAATAATATTGACCTTAAACAATTTAAAACTGCTTTTATTCTGGCTGAAATAAAACTAATAAGACTTTCCCCAGAAGAACAAATATAAAAGGAAATACTGTGAACAACTCCTGAATCTGTTCAACATCATTCGGGAAATATTTGAATAAATTCACAGAAGGTTGAATAATCTTCTGCTGTAAGCACACATGCTAACCGTCTGTCTGTGTGTTTTTCAGGAGAACTTCCCGACCCTGTCCACGCTGCTGTACCCGGGCTGGATTTCTGCGATCATCTTCATTCTGGCCGGTATTCCAGTGTTGACCATTCCTACAGTAGCTCTGATCAGACTCATCAGGAACCGCTGCTGCAAGAAAGAGGAGACACACACCGCAGAAACACCATACTCCATCTCTGACAGAGTACAGATGATGGAGGAGACGGAGGAAAACAACCCCATCAGCACTGCATTACACTGACACACACACCGCAGAAACACCATACTCCATTTCTGACAGGATACAGATGATGGAGGAGATGGAGGAAAACAACCCCACACTCCGCTGACACACACACACACACACACACACACACACACACAGAGAGAGAGACACTGCCTATCATACTGTGAATGAATACTGTGTATGTGACTAATAAACACTGAATTTGACACATACACAAACACCAAACACACGCTCTCTCACACTCACAGAAACACTCATAGACAAATACACACACACACACACACACACACACACACACACACACACACACACA
>CAIGQZ010032192.1:269633-280309 GCA_903798205.1 Danio tinwini
GTGTGTGTGTGTGTGTGTGTGTGCACAAAGTGATGCAAATATTGATCTGGACTGGGAAGAAATATGTAAATCTCCAAAAGAGCCAGAAGGATTCTGAACATTTATGAGCCGTTTCCTCAGAAATAAGTTCTTTTTCCTGCAATGAAGGCTTTATAAGCTGCTGTAATCTGACATGTGTCTGGATTCTGAGTTTAACCCTACACAGGGCACTTACTGAAACACTCTACTGTTTCCGCGGGTTATTACAAGACTTTTGAACTTCTATGACTTTCTACATATGTATTGTAATGAATGTTTAATGATGTTAGCATACATTTTTCCTTGCTTCATGGTGTTCAATCCAGCTAATTCAACTTTCCTGATGGTTTATTTGCTTGTGAAACTGTCTTGCAATTACGACTTCATCACAGTCTCCTGCAGTTGTGAATTTATAGTCATTTTTGCAATTCTGCCTTTTTCCTCAAAGTTGTGACTGATTTAATTAGGAGTTTAGAGGCTTTTCTGACATGATTTCTGATCATGCTGAGTTCATATCGTGCAGTTTTGAGGGTTTTTATTAATAAATGAACTATAATTAATGCATAAATGAACTACAGTATAAATACATATTTCCTCAGCTTTTCATAGGCTATTATGCAGTTCCATATATTGCAATTAATTTTCCAGGATTGTGATTTTAGCACTTTTGTGAGTTTAATTAATTTTATTGCTATTTTTTTTTTAATTATTATTAATAACTTTACAATTCTGAGTGCATCACAATTCTGCTAGCTCTCAAAAAATTCTACTTTCTTGCAGCTGCAAATTTTTAGGCATTCTTGCAAGCCTGTTTAATTTCACTTTTTATTTTGACTTTTTTTTTGTTTCTCAAAATTGCTACTTTTTTTGTTTATAGTTTTTAAATATAATTGATATATTTATATAATTTTAATAAACATTATTGATATTATTTTACAGTTTATGGTTTTTAGGCATTCTTGCAATTCATTCATTTTCCTTCGTCTTAGTCCCTTCATCAGGGGTCGCCACAGCGGAATGAACCACCAACTATTCCAGCATATGTTTTACACAGCGGATGCCCTTCCAACTGCAACCCAGTACTGGAAAACACCCATACACACTCATTCACACACACACACACACACACACACACACACACACACACACACACACTCATACACTACGGCCAGTTTAGTTGATCAGTTCCCCTATAGCGCATGTGTTTGGACTGTGGGGGAAACTGGAGCACCTGGAGGAAACCCACACCAACACGGGGAGAACATGCAAACTCCAAACAGAAACACCAACTGACCCAGCCAGGGTTCCTCACTTACAATTTTTTTCTTTTTTCTATGAAAGTATTGTATTCTAGAAAAAAATACTGTATCCATAAACCATGCACACAATATAAACAGAGCTGGATTCATGCACAACAAACTTAATGTCAGCAACAAACACTGTTTTCTTTTGTAAAAATAATGTAATTTTGTTCTATACAAGTTAATATATGTGTCTAAAATAAACATTTGAAGGATGTACATGTTTAATCTTGAATAAAATATTGTTCTCATCACTGTTTATTCGCGTTATTGTGACTGTAATATACAGAATTATTCACCCTCCTGTATATTTTTCCCCCTAATTTCAGTTTAACAGAGAGCAGATTTCATTCATTCATTTTCTTTTCAGCTTAGTCCCTTTATTAATCTGGGGATGCCACAGCGGAATGAACCGCCATGTTATCCAGCACATTTTTACTTCAAGCCGCAACCCATCTCTGGGAAACATCCACACACACTCATTCACACTTATACACTATGGGCAATTTAGCCTACGCAATTCACATGTACCACATGTGTTTGAACTGTGGGGGAAACCGGAGCACCCGGAGGAAACCCACGCCAACACGAGGAGAACATGCAAACTCCACACAGAAAAGCCAACTGACCCAGCCGAGGCTTGAACCAGCGATCTTTTACTGTGTCACCCCGAGAGCAGATTTCTTCAACACATTTCTAATCATAATAGTTTTAATAACTCATCTCTAATAACTGATTTATTTTCTCTTTGTCATGATGACAGTAAATAATATTAGACTAGATGTTCTTCAAGACACTTCTATACAGCTTAAAGTGACATTAAAAGGCTTAACTAGAGTAATTAAATCATTGCATATCAGTGGTTTGTTCTGTAGACAATCCAAAACAAATATTGCTTAAAGGGGCTAATAATATTGACCTTAAACAATTAAAACTGCTTTTATTCTAGCCGAAATAAAACTAATAAGACTTTCTCCGGAAGAAACAAATATTAGAGGAAATACTGTGAACAATTCCTGAATCTGTTCAACATCATTTAGGAAATATATGCAACAATTATATATAATTCTGACTTGATCTGTATAACATTTACATGCACATTGCGATGTCTTCTAATCATTAGAGGAGGATGTAATTGTAGATGTGTGATAAAGTGTTTTTATGATGTGCTTTTGTTTTTAACAATGTGGCCTTTGTAATAATAAAGTCAATTTGCAGGTTTGATCATTTGTGTTTCGCTGCAGTAAAGATATCCGCTCAGAGCCGATAACACAGTAAGTTCTGTCCAGCATATCAGAACATTCGCTGTAATATTTCATACAATAAATCACGCTGGAGGAAGAGCTGTAAAAATATCACTCACAATTTCCACATTATTAATATTTAGTCAGAAGAATCTCGCACTCGATGCATTCAAACATTAGCACATTTACACGTCTAAAAAGAGCAAAAGGAAACCATTAAAATAATTTGATTCCATAAAAAAAGATTAACAATATAAAATAATTATAAGCAAAACTAATTCTACTTATTTTTATATTTTGTATAGGCTTGTATGTAGTTAAACGTCTTATATTTCAGTTAGTTGAAATGTTACTCATTTTCATTGAGTTTAACTTTAAGCACAAAAATAAGTGAAACTATATAAACACAAATAAAAAAGGACAACAATTAGACTTAACATTACAGAAATCATTCATGCATTAAATTATTAATATTTTGTCAAAAGAATCCTTAAAATGTAACAAACTAACACATAAAATAACTATTGTTTTTGGCATTTATTCATTAAATATTGAACATAAAAACAAAACAAAAAAATTATTTTAAGCTACTTTTTTTAAAGAAACATTTCTCTTGTTTTTTTTTAGCAAAAGTGCTGAATAAATTCAATTAAAACTGATAAAATAATATTTATAAACTACAAAAGAGCACAGCAAAATTATAACAGCAAAATAAAAAAGAAAATACTAATATTAACTTCCTGATAATACATTTATTTATTCATTTTGCTTCAGCTTATTCCCTTTATTCATCAGGGGTCGCCACAGTGGAATGAACCGCCAACTTATCCAGCATATTTTTTTACACAGTGGATGTTTTTACACAGTGGAAGGGTCCAGCTCCAACACTGGGAAACACCCATACACACTCATTCACACACACACACACACACACGCACACACGCACACACGCACACGCACACACACACACACACACACACACACACACACACACACACTACGGCCAATTTAGTTGATCAATCCCCCTATAGCGCATGTGTTTGGCCTGTGTGGGAAACCGGAGCACCCGGAGAAAACCCATGCCAACACGGGGAGTGCTCCGGTTTCCCCCACAAGTCCAAAGACCTGTGGTATAGGCAAATTGGGTAGGCTAAAAACTGTCCGTAGCGCATGTGTGTGTATGAATGTGTATGGGTGTTTCCCAGTTATGGGTTACAGCTGGAAGGGCATCCACTGTGTAAAACATATGCTGGAATAGTTGGCGGTTCATTCCGCTGTGGCGACCCCTGATTAATAAAGGGACTAAGCCGAAAAGAAAATGAATGAATGAAAGACCACTTAAATAATCAGGAATGTTGTTATTTGTAGAAAGTGACATTAGCATGCAAAACAAGAGCATGTTTTTTTAAACAGGAATAAATCCTCCATTCATTACAATACATCACACATTAACCATGAGAATTTGAAATATTGTGAGATATTTTAAAACTAAGACTAGCATTACTGCATTAAAAGACATCACTAATTAAGACACATTACCTCTTTTCATCATTAAATAATCAGGAGAGTCCTTATTTGGAAAAAGTGTTCCATCATTCATTCATTTTCCTTCAGCTTAGTCCCTTATTTATCAAAAGTCGCCACAGTGGAATGAACCGCCAACTATTCCAGCATATGTTTTACACAGCGGAAGCCCTTCCAGCTCCAATCCAGTACTGAGAAACACCCATACACACTCATTCACACGCACACTCATACACTACAGCCAATTTAGTTCATCAATTCCCCTATAGCGCATGTGTTTGGACTGTGGGGGAAACCGGAGCACCCGGAGGAAACCCACGGCTGATTTAACTCATTCATTTAATTTCAAATCATGCATTCATTACCAGGCACACAATGTAATCAGCTTTTTTAAATCCCTCCTATATTAGTGGCCGCTGATGCTGAGTGGTGCTACTTTAGGTTTTTAAATATGATTTATTTATATGAATGGCAAATGTGAAATAGTGAGATGCCTCTGTGAGTGTTCGCTGCAAATGAAATGTCCCTACGGGGACAAATAAAGCTAACTGACTAATAAACTAACCTACTAACTAGTGCATTACACATTAACTAGCATTAGTGCTTTATCCAGCCTTTACTTTTAAATGTGAAAAGTTGTAAGACTTTTAAAATGTCCTTATTTGTAAAAAGTGCCATCAGCTAATAAACTGTCGGCATGTTAAAAAAAGGCATCTGATTTCTTTGACAAGCAGAAATCATCCATTTATTACGAAGCATTACACATTAACCAGCATTAGTGCTTTATCTTGCTGACTAAACACTTCAGACGACCCGGAACAGAGGAGGAGTATTAAAGGTCTGTCCATCACACACTCTCACACACTCTCACCATGAAGCTGAAGCTGAAGCTGCCGAACCCGGGTCTGGAGCAGCGGATCCCGTCTCACAGTGAGCTGGAGAAGCTGGAGCTGCAGGAGGCTGGAGAGCGGCCGCAGTGGGACAACAAAGCCCAGTACATGCTCACCTGTGTGGGCTTCTGTGTGGGGCTTGGAAACGTCTGGAGGTTCCCTTACTTGTGCCAGAGCCATGGAGGAGGTACAACACGCACACTATACACTATAAACACAGACACACACATGCTCTCACCTATGTGGGCTTCTGTGTGGAGCTCGGGAATATCTGGAGGTTTCCTTACTTGTGCCAGAGCCATGGAGGAGGTACAACTCCAAATCAGAAAACACTAAGAGAGTATGGAAAACACAAATAAATGAAGAAAGTAGTTATTCCTAAATTTACTTTCATATGTGTTGATATTTTATTTATTTGCAGACATTATGGACATACAATATTTGATGTTTTGTATGGTCAGCTTCATTTCATTTGTAAATATTCATCCCTTTAATGGTCATTCCAGGTCATTCAGACCTGCAGCACACTCCAGAAACAGTGAGAGGAGCAGTTTAGGGCAGTAATCAGGTAAACTCCTGAATAATGATGTAATTATGGATTGGATTGTAATTATGATTTGGTACAAAAGCAGCATCAAGAAAGGTCTAGTCCTTTAGGAGCAAAGATGGGCAGAGGATCGCCAGTCTAGCAACAAATACCTGAGAAAATAATTGAAATGTGTAAACACAATGTTCCTCAGAGAAAGGAAGGAAGACATTTGAATATTTCACCTTCAACAGTGCACGAATGCCAGTGAAAACTGCACTGTGCCAAAAGGAAGCCCTATGTTAACAGTGTCCAGAAGCGCTGTCGACTTCTCTGGGCTCTGAGGCATTTTTTCGATGGACTATCACTCAGTAAAACATGTATATGCTCAGATGAATCAGTATTTTGGGGAGAGATGGATGCTGTGTGCTCCAAAGAAGAAAAGGATCATCCAGACTGTTACCAGCAACAAGTCCAAAAGCCAGGCTCTCTCATGGTATGGGGTTGAAGAGTATAGAGAGATTTTGGAGCACAACATGCTGCCTTCTTCTCCAGGGACGCCCATGCATATTTCAACAAGACAATGCAAAACTACATTACAGAGTCCTGCTGCGGAGGAAGAGGAGACAGGTACTGGACTGCTGCCCACCTAAAGATTTGTTTGCATGAAAAATGGGACAAAATTACACTTGAACAGAGTATATACAGGAATCAAAGAGTGAAATTCAATACCTTTAAGACCTTTTTTAAGACTATTTCAATACATTTTAAGACCTTAAAATCACTTTTCAACTGGAAACAGTGGCAAAATACAGTATATTTACTAAATATTACAGTTTTTCTTGATTGCTTTGATGCAGCCGTCATCTGAAGCTCCGCATTTTCAGAACAGTGAACACACAGGCCTAAACAGCGGCGCTCATGGTCAAAATTACATATTTTGCTTGCAAAACGCTCTAACCGTGTCAAAACATTTAAAATATGCAACAAAAGCGCATTTTATCTTCAAACAACACAACTTGCAAACAAGTATATGAGCTCTTTTAATCAATCACTACACAATGGACAACACAATACAGAGCTCAGTGTGAATCAGTGCACCAGCCTGTTGCCCATGCCGTTTCTTGTCTTTCTATTTGGCCTGTCAAATTTGCCTTTTTGCAAAGAATTGAATCCAGAATGAGAAATGCTTTGATTAAATTTATATTGAATTCATAACAATTTTACCAAACTGTGGCTGAAAACTGAAATACTATTAAAAACAATAATAAACTACTGTAAATATTAGAGAAAATACATGTAAACCAAAATACAGTCACATCTATCAGAGTAGAAGACATATTGATATCTTCCATTCATGAACAACACAGACTGGCCACATTTTTCAATAAGGTTTGCAGACTAATTGAAGATTTGTGTGAAGGAGTGTCACAGCAGTGCTTCAGTGACTTCATACTAATCTTTAGAGTTTCTAATAGTTAGGAATAGATGCTTTCTGTTTGGTGACCATAGCTAAACCAATAAAGTTTGTTTGAATAACATCCGTGTTAACTGTTTTGCAAAATGGTGGGGAAAATGTGTCAACCCAATGAGAAAGGGTTTACACGTTTGCAAGACGTGTCTTCTGCTCTGCTGGGATAGTGATGATGAAAATGGAGTGGATCCTAGTTTCTTTAACCAGGTCAAAGCAAACTGTAATGAAAGGAATTAATATAAAACTAAAACATTATGCATACACTGAATAATAATCTATTAAATCCAGTTAATTCAGCAGGTTGGCGCCTATAGAACTGCAGAAATAATGGTGTTGTCTTGGTTACTGCAGTAAACAAAGCAGCATGAGGTCAAATCTAGTAGGATTGCATTGATTTCATAAACAACACAGCATCCTGATATTCCAGCCTGATCTCACCAGGAAACATAAGTATTTTACGTTTTGTGAGTTTAGTGGTAAATTTGTACGAGTTGAGTCGTGCGATTTTAAAAAGGAGGCGTGGCACTCAACCCCGCCCCTAAACCCAACCGTCATTGGGTGATGAGCAAATCGTACTATATGGTTTGAATTAGATCGTATGAATTCATATAAATTAGCCACAAAACAAAAAGTTACGAATTGCCTTGAGATTGTGTTGGGTATTCGCAGATTTAATTCAGGCAAACTACAACGCATAATCAAAAATGAGGTCAACTTTAAGGGCCTTCAATTTCTTTACATTGATTTATTAACTCTCCATACTTTTTAAGACCCTGCGGACACCCTGTTGACACACTTCATCACTTGTTGTCTTGAGTCCCTAAACGTCTTTAAGTGTTGTGAAAAGGAACGGCAACATTACACAGTGAGAAATGCTTTACTGATACAACTGTTTTTCAAATGTGGTGCAAAAACCAAAACTGGAATACGTGTTTATATTGGGGGGGAAAATCACAAATAACACATTAAAGGGCCACCAAACCATCCAGTCTCAGCAGAGTGTTTTCACACCTCTAGTTTGGAAAAAGTCAGGAAAGTGGGCGTGTCCAGCTCTGGGAGTGTGGGAGTGTCAGGGGAGAGAAAGAGGGAAGGATTTGCAAATATGGGAGTTTTCATTTAGGCAGGCGCTGATTTTTCACAGAGGCAAATAAACACACAGACGCAGAGGAGAAAGACAGTGACTTTGTTTACATGGACATTAGGGCTGTGTATTGGCAAGGGCCTCACGATACGATACATATCGTGATACATGGGTCACGATATGATATATAGCGATATATCGCAATACAATAAATATTGTGATATATTGCAATAGTTTGTATGTGCGTCACATTATATTGACAACTTCATAAAGTCGGCAGACAAATTAAAATTCCAATTCCAATTTATTTTCCATCCATTCTAATTCACTAAAACTGCTCAGTGTGGTTGAACAGAGAACTATAAATATTGCACAGCTTACAAATGGCATTTATTTTTGTCTAATTCAGGACTCCCTGGTATAATATTTAGGGTTGAGCTATGTTGACCAATTTGGCATCGTACGATATCTCATGTGAAACATGGTGATGGACCATGGCATCGTCGTCATAGGGGGAGGTGAACTAATTATTTATAATTATTTATTATTTATTTATAATTATTTTAGCTGCAGTTTGGCACTTTCACTTTCATTCAGGAACATTTCCTGCATGTCCCCCGTGACAAACGAGAGGAACTGCTGGAGAGTGGAGTTTTATTGGAGTGTTTGATACCGCACATCGAATGGGAGGAAAAAATCCTCTGCATTTCTTGGTAACTTAGATGCACTCGATAGGTAGAGTCAGAAAGCCGTGTGTGTATAGACTATCCTGTCACAAAATGTGGTGAAATTCTACACGACGGGAATAGTTTGATTGCTGTGTTTACATGTTTCCACTCGGAGAGCAGCATTTACAGCAGATCTTTCAGTCTATAATATTGCAGTGATATTAACATGCTGTAAACTCAGTCACTCAATCATTTTGACTAAGATCTGTGTTTAAACACTGAAAGAGCACTGCTGACCATACCAACTAACATCTGAATGAACAAACAAAGAGCACTGATCACACACACACTTACCAAATCTGTAGACACTGGACAATCAACACAAACTGGAGACGCGTCTTTATTAAAAGGAGACGAGCGGCAAATCCAGATTTCATCATTTCCAGATGTGAAAAGCTCTCGGGTAATCAATGTTACTTACAAACGCATTTCTGTCACGAGCACTGTAGTCCACACATGAGTCCAGCTGCGCTCTCATAGCGGGAAACAAAACCTTCATTACAACACATTAATAAACACAACACTGATGACCCGTGTCTCTACATTCTCGTTCTTCCACTTGTTTTGGCAACATAACATGGCGTCTCTCTGCTGTCTGAACACTGTAACAGGTAAATCAGTCCTGAAGCTCTATCATGCATATTAATGAAGCTGCACGTCATACACAATAGAGCGCGCTGATTGGTCTGACCCAAGTCTTTCTCATGAATTAATGCCGCACACTCAGAGACGTCACGATGCACTCGCCGGTACAGACAGCCACTCTCCACGCTGGAATACACACAAGTGTCTAATCGCCGTGACGCAGCTTCAAACATTAGTTTCAAACCGGAAGAATAAATTTGCTCAAAATAATGCAAAAACTTTCACTTGTTAGTGTGATATATGTGTCCTCATAGTGTTTATAGCAGCGCGGGACACATATATGACTGACAACAGCTCAACACATGTGTTCTGGTGTTTCCTGACCCTTTAAATAATGTTTGTTGTATTGTCTGCAGTGAACAACAAGTCAAAGACATTTAGGAATCACTACTTTCTTATTTTATTTACATTTTTTATCTTAACCTTTTCTGATTTGGGGTTATACAACCCACCCACACACACACACACACACACACACACACACACACACACACACACACAATGCATACACACCTGAGCTAGAGCCATGGAGGAGGTACAACACACTATACACACGCTCTGGTGCAGCTGAATGTGTGTGTTGGTGTGTTTCAGGAGCGTTTATGATCCCGTTCCTCATCCTTCTGGTTCTGGAGGGCGTCCCGCTCCTGCATCTGGAGTTCGCCATCGGACAGAGACTGAGGAGCGGCAGCGTCGGGGTGTGGAGGTCCATCAGCCCCTATCTGACAGGAGTCGGTGAGACACACACCCACATTAAACACACTCTTTCACACCAACCTCACACACACATCCACCATACACGCTCTTACAAACATACTATACACACTCACTCACTCAGACAAGCTGAAAACACACATACATTCTTGTCACGCACACACACAAACTAAACACACTCTCTCACACACACACACACACACTGAGAACACAGACACTCAATTTCTGTCACACACACTGCAAACACACTGAACACTCTCTCTCTCTTAAATGCACTCTCCATCTCTCTCTCTCACACACACACACACACACTAAACACAGTCACACTGAACTCACTCTTTCATACGTACTCGACTCACACACACACAGAAAACAAACACACATTCACACACTCTCACTTTGTCCTCCACACACACACTCTCTCTCTCTCACACCCACTCCTCCTCCACATCAATGTGTGTGTGTGTGTGTTCAGGTATCACCTCTATAGCTCCTCCCCATCAGTGTGTGTGTGTGTGTGTGTGTGTGTGT
>CAIGQZ010032192.1:359504-370903 GCA_903798205.1 Danio tinwini
AGAGTTATGTCAAGTTGAGTAGAATTATGTAGAGTTGTGGTTATGTAGAGTTGTGTAGAGTTATGTAGTTATGTAAAGTTGAGTAGAATTATGTAGAGTTGTGTAGATTTGTTGAATTATAAAGAGTTGTGTTATTTAGATAAGTAGAGTTGTTTAGGGTTGTGTACAGTTATGCTGAGATATGTAGTTGTGTAGAGTTAAGTAGAAGCATGTTGAGTTGTGTAGAAATGAGTTGTGTAAAGTTGTGCTGAGATGTGGAGTTGTGTAGAGTTATGTAGTTGTGCAGAGATATTGTCCTATGTAGTTATGTAGAGTTGTGTAGTTATGTTGAGTTGTGTAGAGTTGTGCTGAGATATGTTATGTATATATGTAGAGTTGTGTAGAGTTGTGCTGAGACATGTAGAGTTGTGTAGGATTGTGTAGAGTTGTGCTGAGATATGTTATAATATTTGTAAAGTTGCGTAGAGTTGTGCTGCGATGTTATAGATATATATATATATTTTTTTGTAGAGTTGTGTAGAGTTGTGCTGAGCTATGTTGAGCTGTGCTAAAATGTAGAGTTGTGTAGAGATGTGCTAAAATAAATTATGTGTATATGTAGAGTTGTGCTGAGACATGTAGAGTTGTGTAGAGATGTGCTGAAATATGTTATGTGTATATGTAGAGTTGTGTTGGATTGTGTAGAGTTGTACTAAAATATGTTATGTGTATATGTAGAGTTGAATATTGTTGTGCTGAGATATGTAGAGTCGTTCACAGATATGTAGAGTTGTGCATGATTGTGTAGAGATTATCCAGAGTTGTGCAGTGTGTACCCGACTGTACGCTGCCCAGTCTCCTCTGCAGGGCCTCTAGTCGGCTGATGTAGTCGGTCAGCGCTCGGTCCGGGTCGTAGTTCTGCAGGTGTGAACACGGCAAACCTCCAGCCTCAGCGGGCACACTGACAAATCTGTAAACACACAACACACTCATTACACACACAACACACATGTCTGTGTGGGCCAGTGCCACCCTGGCCCTTATGTAGCCCCGCCACTGGTGTGAGGGTTACGCAGACTTGTGTTGTTATGGAGAGATGTGTAGAATTGTGTAGAGTTATGAAAAGTTGTGCCAAGTTATGTAGAGATGTGCAGAGTTGTGTAGCACCTGTGCTGGACAGAGGCTGCAGACCTCGGTGACTCTCTCCCCGTGCGGCCGCGGCTCGTGCCTCTTCTGTCTCTGAACAACTCTACAGCAGCAGGACTCAGAAAAGAAGACTCGTTCCTCACATCAGCACCTGCAGCACACACACACACACACACATGCGCACACACGCACGCATGCACGCGCAGATGCACACACACAGATGAACATTCATGCTAAAAGTCAGCTAGCCTGTACTGTTAGTGTGTGTGTGTGTGCTACCTGTGGCATGAGACAGGCCATTTCTACTAAGGATCTGCGGTGTTGTGTTTCCTCCTGACGCTCGCTGCCAGCGCTTCACCAGAAACCTCATCCTGCACACACACACACACACACACACACACACACACACACACACACACACCGTTAATAATAATAACACTACAGGAGCAAACAACACACACCTCAACTATTGCTGTGATGAATGTTGTGTGTGTTGCCGGTGTGTATGTATGTGCGTGTGTGTGTGTTTTTGTATATATGTGTATGTTTGTATGTGTGTGTTAAAGTCAGTGTGTATGTGTCTGTATGTATATGTATGTGGGTGTTAGGGTGTGTGTGTTTGTGAATGTGTGCTAGAGTGAGTGTATATTAAAGTGAGTGTGCATGTGTATATATGTGCGTGTGTGTGTTGGAGTGAGTGTGTATGTGTGCACGTGTGTGTGTATGTGTGCACGTGTGTGTGTGTGTGTGTGTGTGTGTGTGTGTGCGCACCTGGACAGTGCGATGGAGACGCGTGCAGCGGATCTGAAGCGTGTGATCCCCCTGCGCTGCAGTGTGTGTGGGCTGCAGTGTCCAGGCATCGCCCCCATGTGGCTGATCAGGGTCAGTGTGGCGTCCTCACACTCCTGGAAGCCCCCCAGCAGCAGCAGCAGGTACTTCTTCTGGTAGATCAGAGCCTTGCGGAAGCTCTCGGCGCGCAGGTATTTCCCATAAATCCTCTGAGGAGACAGAGACACGTGTGTGTTAGCGGAGATGCTAGCTGTGTTTACATATAACATCTTGTTTTGTTGTTGAGCGGTGAGTTAGCCGCTGTTCACCTTCAGCACAGAGTTTTCCAGATCAGCAGAGCTCAGGTCTCTCAGTGTGTCGCAGCGCAGCTCTGATCTCACACGGTTCAGCTCCGCTTCTGTCTGACGGAGAGATTTCTGCAGACGATTCCTTTCCTGAGCCCACGACTCACGCTCGCTGGAGGACAAGAGGAGATCCTGACGGCCCACAGCAGACCTGCTCCACACCTGAGAGGAAACACAGAGGAAATATAGCAAAACAGAACGCTGAGGAACAACATATATATATATATAATACAACTAAAACTAACGTATAATGCAGTGGTCCCTCACTATAACGCAGTTCTCCTTTCACAGCCTCGCCGATTTTTTTGTGCAATTTGACATGCTTATTAGGGACCGTAGGTAGTAGGCCCTATTGGAATTGCTCCATTTCTTCTTCTTATTCTTCTTCTTCCGTGGAATGAATCTCGATTTTGAGGAGCTAAACATGCCCGAAAACTCACAAAACTTTGCACACGGCTCAAAAGTGGCGAAAATTCATGTTTGTTATAGGTTTCGGAAGTGGACGTGGCAAAATGACTCGACAGCACCACCTATGCACTTGTTTTTATTATTATTTTCACAGCACATTGTGTTCTGCGTCCTGATTGGCTGTAGACATTGTCAATCAATCTCCTCAGTGTGTCCTGTACAGTATAGAATGTGTTTATCTTGCCAAATGAACATAAATCTTCGATCGTTAGCAGCGTGAGTTCCAACAAGGATGCAAAAAGGGTTGTAAGTCCATCGTAGACCATCGTAAAGAGGGTCGCACACCGGATGTGCCGTGCCACGTAGCTCCATGCATTCTAGATTTGTAAACATAGGTTTCTATCAGGGTACGCACACCGGCGCTGCAAGTCAGCAGCTGTCTGTGGTGCTCAGCTACGACTCAGGACACTGTTCATATTTTTCTGCCGCGCTATCTGAATAATTTCATTTTAAATAAAATGTGAATGTGCACATCCAGTGTGTGTTACTTCCCACTGTCATGTATGTGAGTTTCTGACTCTACCAAATCATATAAACACCATCATATGTTAGCAGATATTCAGAAACATGCTCAGTATACATTCTTGTTTATCTGAGAACCAATGCTGAAGTCAGATATTCTGCTTTGGTCCATTTAACCCGCCCATTGCCAGTTTAGCCAATTATATTTCAGCACCACGGGTTGCCAGATGGTGGAAAACAGCGCATTTCATTCATTCAGTCAGGAAGGCTCTCGAAGCATGCATCCGCGACCGAAATGCGACCTCTAGTGGACAGTAGCAGACTCTGAAATGAGACGCAGATTCAGAGTTCCACATGAGGTCATTAATTAGTAAATAATATAAATATTATGAGTGTAAACATTAGATGAGCAGGTTACACTGTAACCCCTTGTCCTAACAACACGGCACATGACGAGATTTGCAGTGATATTTGGCTGTTTGCAGCAGACGAAACACGTCAGAAATATAAATACAGCCATTCAGAAGCACAGAATAGTGCACTCACTGCACTCCAGCACAATGGTGAGGTTTATAATCTAATGAATACATATTAAACCTGTTTAACATGATTAACTGTAGATGCTGAATCACTGATATGTGTTGGTCTGCACTGAGTCTCAGTTCTAGAGTTCAGTTTCAGACGCTTTATTTTATTCTCCAGATCTGAGCTGAACTATCTGCTGCTGCTTTCAGTATATGACCATAAATGTGCTGTAAAACAGCATTCAGACTCACATTATTAGCATTGAACACTGAATAAAGCACATGAGGTGCACCTGAGCTGATCATTGTTCACCTGTGAAAAAATTGAAGCCGTTTCTAATACACAGGGTTCATACACATTTTAACCACTAAAATTGCATGACTGTTTCAAGACTTTCAAGTAAATTTTCATGACCTAATGTTTCATGCAATGTCTACATATGCATAGTAAAAAAAACAATACATGTTAAAATGCATTACAGCATATCGTAAAACATGCAACAATCTATTTAGTTTCAATTTATATTTATTCATTCATTCATTCATTTTCTTTTCGGCTTAGTCACTTTATTAATCTGGGGTCGCCACAGCGGAATGAACCGCCAACTTATCCAGCACATGTTTTACACAGCGGATGCCCTTCAAGCTGCAACCCATCTCTGGGAAACATCCATACACACTCATTCACACACATACACTACGAACAATTTTAGCTTACCCAATTCACCAATGTCTTTGGACTGTGAGGGGAAACCTGGAGCAACCTTCTTGCTGTGAGGCGATTGTGCTACCCACTGCACCACCGTGACGACCAATTTATAGCTAAATCTACATAAAATTGATTTAGATAATTCTTACACTGCACTAATAATATGAGAGTATGTCATTGGCCAGGGACAGAAAAAAATTAAAGACAACTAACCTATACTCAAGTATACAGATATCTGTTTTCCATGACTTTTCCAAAACTTTGTGGGTTTTTCCAAAACTTTTCCAGGCCTGGAAAATGCCTTGCCAAAATTCCATGACTTTTCCAGGTTTTCCATGACCGTATGAACCCTGAATACGTCAGTGTGAGGTGTTGTTTAGAACAAAAACTCCTTTAATATGGAAAATTTTCCTTTTATCGCGTGACGTTCCTTCTGTATAGCACACTCACTCCTGTGGTGCTTAATCTGGCGACCTGCGCTTGCGTTTGTTTTGATCCAGGAATGCAACACCTAGTTCAACCACTGGGTGTCAAACATACATACTGCACCTTTAAAGATGGAGTCTGCTTTAGTTTTGAGGATTAGTGCCTACAGGATAAAGAACATTACAACTCTAGTGTTTGCGCCTGACAACAGGTTTTAATCTTTGGTTTCATTATACAGGGTGGGCCATTTATATGGATACACCATAATAAAATGGGAAAGATTTCCTGAATACAGTTTCCTGAAAAGTGGATTGGTCGTCGTGGGCCAGTTGAATGGCCCCCAGGTCTCCCGATCTGACCCCCTTACACTTTTATCTTTGGGGTCATCTGAAGACAACTGTCTATGTAATTTATTAAGGTGTATCCATATAAATGGCCCACCCTGTACAATACTGTACTTAATTATTAGGTTTGAACTTTGAGAGTGTTTAAACAAGAAAAACTTCTCAAAATGTTAATGCCAGTCTGAGAAAAGTGTATAAAGTGTGTAGTGAAGGGGTTTACAGTCTTAAAACAGATTTCACCTATTGTGGGTTATTTTTAGAAAGCAACCCCTGCGAATAACCAGAGACCACTGTACATATAAGAAGCTGACAACTGTCACTGAAATAAATGCACATCATCACACACGTGTGCACACACACACACACACACACACACACACACACACACACACATGCGCGCACACACTTCTAAATGTTGGCAATGTGTTTGTTAACATATAATATAATAAATGAATGCATAATGCGGTGTGTGACTGACAGTGTGTGTGTTGTCCCTGTGCTGTCTGTATCTGCGCAGCTCGTCCTCCAGCTTCAGGATCTGGTTGCGCAGCTCGTTCTTCTCTTCTGTCAGTCGACTGACGAATCCTGTGAGCTCTGCGTTCTGACGGAGCAAACGCTCATTCAGGAGAGAGCAGGAGCCTGCCGACAGCAGAGACACACTCTACACACACAGAGAGAGACACACACACACACACACACACACACAGATAGAGATGATTCAGAATGTCTGTATTCACATCCTATTTGATTAAGCGTGTGTTCTCCTACGCAGTGAATGTTTTAAGCTTCTCTTTAGATCTGTTGATGAAGCCGCTGCTGGCACAAGCATTTGCTTACCTCTGGAAGGGCAGAAGGAGCTGATGGGATATGCTGTAACAGTGACATCACATCCTGTACATTACTGTGCAGCCACGCCAGACTGTCCCGGTCCGGCCCTTCTCCAGGTAACCTGGATGCACCACACACACACACACACACACACAAACACACACACAAACACAAACACACACAAACACAAACACCTCATTTGAATTTAAAGCGACAGTTACCAAAACGCCACAGTTAGGATCAAAGCCTGAAGGGGTCCATATCAGAGAGCTAGAGGACATTATCTGTGTGCTGTGCTCAGCTCAAACTCAAACACACACACTCTAGACACAGCAGAGGCTCATTTACAGCTTGTGTAAAGGGGCAGAAGAGGTCAAAATGTTTTGTTTTTATAATAGTTGAATTCAATGTTGATGAATTGAATGTGATTTTAAGCTGCCTGTGTGTGAGCAGTGGTGTGTGTCGGGCGCTCAGCTGTACCTGTGTGTGCTCTGGCTGGTCAGGCTGTTGATCTTGGCTGCGATGAGCTGCAATCTGCTGAGGATGTTGTCCATGTTTTTGGGGTCAAAGCTTTTCTCAGTGCGTTTGGGGTCAGCTCCGGTCTCCCCCACACATGTGGACTGCAAATTCAGAGCGTCCGCCGGCTCCTGCTGCAACACCCAGTCACGGGTTCGATTCGCCGGCTGTCCATCTGAACACACACACACACACACACGGTTATTAGTGTTTCACTCTAGCTTTTTTTTTGTCAGCTACATTTACCAACCGCGGATCAATGAGTGACGGCACAGTCATTCACACAGCTGTGAGGCCGGTGTCTAGCCGATGAAAGTAAATCCATATGATGGCGAGAATGCCGATTTCTTCTTCTTCCTGTTTTATGGAACCGACAACAAACTTTTTGGTGCGTTACTGCCACCTCTCGCTCTGGGGTTTCATCATTAGCCAACTTCTGTTGTTACAAACATAGTTTGTTGATTTGGTGTTTTAGTCGTTCCAACGAACATTCGAAAACTGCATCGCAAACTTGTACCCTTGCAGCTACACCTCTAAAGCTGTAGTTAGAAACATTGTTCCTGGCTGTGTTCAATTCTCACTTATCCCCCCTATGCCCTATTCCTTTAGAACATTCTAACATTTATTCTTGGAATGATTAAAATAAAGCATTAAAGTCATCTCTCTTAGGTGTAATTTGCTTTCAGAGTATATTTAGTGATCTTCATGTTTACAATCGTGCCCCCTCATAGTTCACTTTGAAAACATTGATGTCATTTTGAACACAGCCGTGGCTCATGACGAAAGCTATAGGTTTATTATTTAAAAGCAGAGTTTACGTTACAACTCCAAAGCTTGTGAAAACAAAAAACACAGCATACGTTAAAGGTGCAGCAGGTGATCATCTTCAGAAACATGCGATGTGATGTTGGTTGAAAGTCTCTTTACTTTTCTATAGTAATTCATTAATTTATTTTCTTTTCAGCTAAGTCCCTTTATTAATTCAGGGTTGCCACAGCAGAATGAACCGCCAAATTATCCAGCACGTTTTTACGCAGCGGATGCCTTTCCAGCCACAACCCATCTCTGGGAAACATCCACACACACTCATTCACACTCATACATTACAGACAATTTAGCCTACCCAATTCACCTGTACTGCATGTGTTTGAACTGTGGGGAAACCGGAGGAAACCCACGCAAATGCAGGGAGAACATGCAAACTCCAAACAGAAAAATCCACTGACCCAGCCGAGCCTCGAACCAGTGACCTTCTTGCTGTGAGGCGACATCACTACCTACTGCGCCACTGCGTCACCTTCAATAGTAATGATTAAAGTAAATGATGTAAATGTGTTTACTCGTGCGCGCACAAGCTCTGCATCAACCCAAAGACTACAGACCATTCTGAGGGATGTAAACAAAAACAACGGTCCCAACGTATTTCCTGCTTTACATGTTTAATTTCTATAGCTTCCGACAATCCAAAAAGAGCCACATACTGATAAATAATATTATGATAGTTTTAACATAAGTTATGATTGAATTGCCTCTTGTTACAGTTATGAAATAGTTTGATAACAAGCTGAAAGTCTTCATGGGCCAATGACATGACCACATTGAAATGGTCTATAGCACTGATCATCAATTGGCGGCCCGCTGAGCCGTTCAATCCGGCCCGCGACTGGATTCCAAAATTGTGAGGATCAAAAAGAAAATAGGGGTCCACACTATTAAAGCAACTAAAAATAACAACAACTGAGTCTCTCGTCAGAATAACCACATTTATGACTATATTTAGGCTTCACTCTGAAATGAGGACAGACTCAGACAGACCATGAGGCGTTAAGCATTTATTGATTCAAACAGGTTTTAGAGTAAGTGTAGACTGGGTGGGGTGTAGGTGGAATGTGCGCGACGTGTGTGTGATGAAGAGCAAGGAGGGATGGGGTGGAGAGCAGTGCACAACATTTCTGAGGAGCAGGAGGGAGACGCGCGATTACCAGGAGATTATCATTCGTTTGCGGGCATCCGGGAGTCTCTATGCATTTGCAGGAGACTCACAGAACTTCCGGGAGACTTGGGATGTCTGCCTCAGGACTAAAAAAAGGAGGAAAACAATCTGGCACAACCTAAAACAGCATGGTAAATAAATAACCTGGTACCAGAACAAAACAGCTCACAAATAATGTTGGCACATCAAATAAAACGTTAAGTGGGCTTGAATTCAAATCTCAATGCTGAAACGGGCTCCTCACAGTGCTTAATCAATGGCTAAAGTTACATTTCCCCTTGTTGACTTAGCCTAATTGAGTTAAGGCTAAATATCTATCACTCCTAGTGGTTGACTGTGGTATAGGTGATGAGAGCCTGAATCAAATGCCTTGAGTTTACCATTATTTGAACAATAAACATGATGTTAAGCCAAAATTAGATTTTATTTGATTTTCTTCTAGGGATCCGGCCCCCAAGGAGACTGTCTAGTAAAACTCTGGCCCTCTGACAAATATAGTTGATGACCCCTGGCCCATAGAATACACAAGACATGTTACTTGAATCTTTTTGAATGGGGACTTTGATCAACCTGAACTTCTTTCTGAAAGACCACTGTGGCCTTGTATCCATAAAAGAAGGATTGTTTCTGAAAGGGCTTCTGCCAAAAATGCAGCATCACAACTTTTCTAAACCCTGAATTAATATGGGAGTTACTTCTGCACGCTGGAGGGAAATATATGCAGTTCACAACAACGATCTGAAGGGCGACACCACGGCTGAAGTATTTCTTTTAGACAGGTGTGTTTTAAAACTATTTTAGCCATGCAAAGCTGATGTAGATTGTGTTCTTGTTTATGAATGGGTTTATCTGCACAGAAGTGTTGTTCGGCTAAAAGATTGGCTATTTTCAAGTTCATGGAGTACCTTTTACAGCATCCATAATATAGCCGGTTAAACAGACCTGAGCATTCGTTTAGCTGTACAAATGTAAAAGGAGATGAAAACAAGTGATGTACGAGGATCAGCGAGCACAACTGAAAATGAAAAGTCACTCATTGTCTTGATAATGTAAACATAAGTGTAATGTAAACAGATGACAGGATAGTTCAGTGTTTAGCACTCCTTTACTCTGATCTAATGTTTATTTAGCTTAATAACAAAACATCAGTGGTGTGATGGTAAGTTCACCATGTTTTACAGTGGTGTGATGGTAAGTTCACCATGTTTTACAGTGGTGTAATGGTAAGTTCACCATGTTTTACAGTGGTGTGATGGTAAGTTTACCGTGGTTTACAGCAGTGTGGCTGTGCAGTCTGTCCTCCATCAGTGTGAGCGTCTCCTGCAGTTTCTCTCTCTCCATCTCCATCCTTCTGCTGTTCTCTCTCTCCGCCTGCAGCTGACTCTGCATCTCCCTCAGGCTCTCGCGGGCGCTCTGGTGCTCCGCTGCGGTGCGGGTGAGGGCAGATCTCTCCTCCTGGCTCTGTCTTCTGAGCTGCAGTGCCTCCAGCTGCTGTTTCTCCATCTGCTCCATCATCTGCACCACCTGCGTCTGCTTCTCCATCAGCTGAGATTGCAGCGTCTGCAGCAGAGACTCCACCGACTCAACACCGGCCTCCACCTGAGCACAAACACAGCATCAGAACAAAGACTATTGAGTTTATTCTGCAATGCGGAGGTAAAAGCGATTGTTTTAGAACATGGCTGTCCAAACTCGGTACCGGAGGGCCGGTGTCCTGCAGATTTTAGCTCCAACCTGCATGGATGTTTCTAGAAAGCCAAGTAAGAGCTTGATTAGCTAGACTATGTGTCTGGTTGGGGTTGGAACTAAACTTTGCAGGACACCGGCCTTCCAGAGTTTGGACACCCCTGTTTCAGAACTTCCCATTCAGCTGCCTATGGGTGAAATGACTAGCAATATTAAACGGTTTTGCTTTATGAAAGCTGTGTTCATGACTATAGACCATTTCAGTATGGTCATGTCATTGGCCCATGAACATTTCCTGCTTATCAAACTATTTCATAACTGTAACAAGAGGCAATTCAATCATAACTTGATGTTAAAACAGCTATCATAGCATTATTTATCAGTATGTTTTTGGATTCTCTAAAGCTACAGAAATAAAAATGTAAAGCAGGAAATGCATTGGGACCATTGTTTTTGTTTACATTCCTCAAAATGGTTTATATATAAAAAGTAAAATAGTATAATATAATATTGCATTATGCATTTTACAAAACTTGTTTAACAGAAATTCTAATCTTGAAATTGATATCTCCAAAAATGAGCTTACAGTGGTATTTAGTTTGGCTGCAGTACCAGACATGACCACCAGGGACATTCAGTTTACATTAGTGACCATATAAGGGCATCTCCTATTTCTTTGTATGTTTAGAGGAATATGAACTGTATTTTTTCATACTTAGACAATATTTGTAAAGTAGACATCAAATTCTAGAGTAGTGTGTGCAGTTTGGTGGTATTTGAATTTAGCCTCTAAAATCATGTAAAGATTATACATGTGGATTGCTTCAGCAAAGTAATGCTTTATGATGCAAATTAATAAACAACCGTTGCTCAGTAATATCTATCAAAAATCAGTCACCACATATGAAAACTAGAAATGTTAAGCTTTCAAATTATATTTAGTGTGTCGTGATGGCTGAATGGAGGCTCAGTGGTTTGCACTGTTGCCTCACAGCAAGAAGGTAGCTGGTTTGAGCCTCAGCTGAGTCAGTTGCCGTTTCAGAGTTTGCATGTTCTCCCCGTGTTGGCGTGGGTTTCCTCCGGGTGCTCCGGTTTTCCCCACAGTCCAAACACATGCGCTATAGGGGAATTGATCAACTAAACTGGCCGTAGTGTGTGTGTGTGTGTGTGTGTGTGTGTGTGTGT
>CAIGQZ010032192.1:372215-387909 GCA_903798205.1 Danio tinwini
GTTAGTGTATGTGTGTGTTAGGTGTTAGTGTGTCTGTGTGTGTGTGTGTGTGTGTGTTAGCTCACCTTGATCCTGTCAGGCAGGACGTCCGGCTCCGCGTCCCGGCGCGCTCCTTCAGGTGTGCTGCGCATCTCCTTCTGCAGGAGTGTGTGATCCAGACCAGTGCGCTGACTCCAGTCTGAACTACTGTCTGTAACACACACACACATTCATAAACACACATATATTTGGACACACACATCAACATAAACACACACAGATGAACACAAATACAAACACACACACACACATAGACAGACATAAACACACACACATTCAGACTCAGACACAAACATAGACACAAACACAGACATGCACATTTTCAGACATACACACACACACACACACACACACATTTAGACACACACACAGATACACACACACACACACACAGACATAAACACACAGATGAACGCAAACACATACATACATAGACAAACATAAACACACACACACATTCAGACTCAGACACAGATACAAACACAGACATGCACATTTTCAGACACACAGACAAAAACATAAATACACAGACATAAACACACACACACACACACACATTTAGACACACACACACAGATACACACACAAGACAAACACAAAAACAAACAGACACACACACATACAGACACAAAACACAGACACAAAAACAAACACACACACACAGACATAAACACACACACATAAAGACACAAACACAGATGCATACAATCAAACACACACACACAAACACACACATTCAGACACACACACAGGCATATTTAGTACAGCACAGATGAACATTTTTGTGTAGAAACACTTGATAATATGAGCGTGTTTACACTTTTCTTCCTCAAATAAAAGAGTTTCTCACCACTGGTGTATCCGTCTTTAAAGGGCGAGACTGCAGGACGCTCTGCCCGCACCGCTGGACCCTGAAGAAGATACATTATTGTTATTATTGTTATTATTTTATCATAATTACAGTTGAAGTCAGAAGTATTCGCCCCTTTTTGTTTTTTTTTCTTTTTTAAATATTTCCCAAATGATGTTTAACAGAGCAAGGAAATGTTCACAGTATGTCTGATAATGTTTTTTCTTATTTGTTTTATTTCGGCTAGAATAAAAGCAGTTTTTAATTTTTTAAACACCATTTTAAGGTCAATATTATTAGCCCCCTTCAGCTATATTAGTTTTGGATTGTCTCCAGAACAAACCACTGTTATACAATGACTTGCCTAATTACCCTAACTTTACCCTAATTACCCTAGTTAAGCCTTTAAATGTCACTTTAAGCTGAATACTAGTGTCTTGAAGAATATCTAGTCTAATATTATTTACTGTCATCATGACAAAGAGAAAATAAATCAGTTATTAGAGATGAATTATTAAAACTATTATGATTAGAAATGTGTTGAGAAAATCTGCTCTCTGTTAAACAGAAATTGGGGAAAAATACACAGGGGGGGGGGCTAATAATTCTGACTTCAACTATATATAATATATATATATATATATATATTAGTGCTGGCCTAAAAATGAATCGTGATTAAATAATCACATCAAAATAAAAGTTAGTTTTGACATAATATATATGTGTGTGTGTGTGTGTGTGTGTGTGTGTGTGTGTGTGTGTGTTGTGTATTTATTATCTATATATAAAAACACACATGCATGCATATATTTGAGGAAATGTTTATATAACAAATATATGTGTGTATGATGCAAATTAAACATGAATTTAAATATCTGTGTAACAAAATAGTTTTGCTTCTATAATAATAAATAATAATAATAATAATACATAATATATATATATAGAAAACACACAAACTAATTTAAAAACTAATTTATTTTATCAAAATTAATCGTGATTAATCTTTGGCCAGCATTATTTTTATTATCTTTACTATATATATATATATATTCTATATAATTAAATATAGTAATAAGCATATTAAATATATATTTTTTAAATAATGCTTCCATGTGCTTAAATGTGTTAATAAATGTGATATTAAATGATGTGATAATAATGATAATAACAATGATGTGTCTGACCTGTGTGTGTGTGTGTGTGTGTGTGTGTGTGTGTGTGTGTGTGTGTGTGGTAGGATTAAATTATGTGTTATTAATAATAATAATAAGAGTCTAACCTGTGTGTGCATGTGAGTGTGTGTACAGTAATAAGAGACAGACCTGTGTGTGAGTGAGTGTGTGTATGGCGTCTCTGAGCGCGCGGCACTCGTCCTCCAGCTGCTGGTTCTCCCGCCGCAGACTCTCGCTCTCAGAGATGTGTCTGGTCTCCATGTCCATGATCTCAGCTGCGTGGAGCTCCTGCATCTGCTGGATCTTCTGCTGCAAACCACAGATATGCTCCTGCAGATCTATCCCAGCATGCTCCTGTAGATCAATCCCAGCATGCTCCTGCACATCAATCCCAGCATGCACTCTGACATCAATCCCAGGATGCTCTCTGCCTTCTGCATCTCCCTCTGCTGGGCTTTTGGGCTGCTGCTGCTGGCTGGACTGGGCTGAAATCTCCTGCAGCTCCTGAACTTTGACTCTGAGCTCAGCGATGGAGGCCTCTCGTATCTGAAGGAGACAAACAGAGGATTTTACTGTGGTGTTTTCATGCATATTCAGGTTTTAGGCTTGTTTTGAAATTAGTTCATTAATGCAAAATGTAGTTTATTTATTATTATTTTTTACAAAAGCAGTCAAAATAAAATGACAAAAACATGTAATTAATTTTGTTTAATTGCAAATTGATTAAATTATAAATATGTAGAATTCAATTTATTTTAAAATTAATGATTTGTACATCCTAATAATAAATGCAAAAGTGCAAAAACAGTGTTATTCAAATTAAATACATTTTTTAATAAATTAATATAAAAAAAAATAAAAAAATAATCATTAAAATAAAAAATACACATCCTTATTATGAATGCAAAAATGTAAAATCATTTGAATTAATTTTTTATCATGAATATATAAAATATAAAAATAAAATTCATATATAAAATAACTTAAATACAAATGCTACATTCTAATTATGATTATAAAAATGATAATTGTTTTTTTTTTTGTCAAAATAAATGGTAAAAATCTAATAAATGTGATTGTATTGCAAATTGATTAATTGATAAATATGTCAAATTAGGCATTCTACTGTGGTATTTTTAAGTTGAGTAGTCCTGTTCTATACAGTCATGGCTAAAATTATTCACACCCCAGGCAAATTCTGACAAAGTGTTTGCTTAAATGTAAATAAAAGCTGAGAAATATTGTTTCCCCACACTGATGCCTCTTCTACATCATCTTATTCTCTTTAGGCAGAAACCTGTGTGTCATTTTTGGTCAAATGCAAACTTGCTGGTGGAATAAAAGTAACTAAGTCAGAATTTGCCTGGCGTAATGAATAGTTTCCGGCTTGACTGTATATTTAAATGCAGTGTTTCCTCTGTCCTCCAGCAGGGGGCGCAGCAGTACCTGAATCTCCTCCTGCAGTTGACTGATCTTCTCCCTGCTGCAGATCAGATCCTCGTTGGCTGCTGCGGCTTGACCTCTGACCTCCAGCAGCTCCTGCAGCAGCTCCGCCATTGGCTGATCTGCATCCTGGGAGACCTGTGGAGAAAAGCAACAGTTAAAGGTCACGCTATTATATTATCTTTTTGTAATATTAGTTAGAAAACCCAACTGAATGTTATTAGTTACTAACTACATTTAATAAAACAACTATTTTTAATAAAAATGGGATTTAAATGCATTATTAGGCATGAAATAAAACTGTATATCATTAGAGCTTAATAAAAGCAAGTTTAGCTAAAGTGAATTATTGGAGCTTTACTGCACAGTGTGAATGTTCAACAGCCCTACAGTCACAGCATGTTCAGTCATGTTCATGTGTAAATAATGATGTTTGTACTATTAAGCTAATTAACCAATTAAATCTCTAACACCACTGCAAATACACTCTGAACACTCCTAAAAACACTGATAAAGTGTCCACGATATCAATATATGCATGTTCTTTATAACGATATACTGAATTATTGATAATCGGTGTGTATCCACTCACCCGGTTTAGCTGATCCTTTAGCAGAGCTAGACTCATCTCTCTGTCCTGCACACACAACAGACGCGCACACGCACGCGCGCACGCGCACACACACACACACACACACACACACACACACACACACACAAACACACACACACACACACACACAGAAACACATAACTTGTCATCTGTAATTGTTGTTGTTTTGCTTTCTTTATAATTTAGGTACAGTTTTAAAGTCCGTCTGAAATCTAAATGAAATCTGCAATGTTTATTTTGCTATCTCACATTGTTATTCATAAGCTGAATAATTAAACAGTGCAAGTTAATCCACTGAAAAAATGTATTTATATTGGTAATCTTAAGCATTTGCTCCATCTGTTGATGTCAACCAGAGGGTTTCCATAGCAACTGCATATTAATACCCTCTCTTACATTTAGTTTGCTATGAGGGAATGATGTGCTGGAGAAAGCTCCGCCCGCTATTCAATATTCAGTTTCAGTTGTACGTACATTAAGCTACTGAAATTTAACCCCGCCCCTACTCAATATTCAATTTCAGTTGTACGTACATTAACCTACGGAACTGAAATCCCGCCCTCACTCAATATTCAGTTTCAGTTGGAAGTACATTAACCTACTGAATTTAAGCCCCGCCCCTACTTAATATTCAGTTTCAGTTGGAAGTACATTAACCAACTGAAATTAAACCCAGCCCATACACAATATTCCGTTTCAGTTGTTTGCACATTAACCTACTGAAATTAAGCACCGTACCTACTCAATATTCAATTTCAGTTGTATGTACATTAACCCACTGAATTTAAACCCGCCCCTACTTAATATTCGGTTTCGGTTGTATGTACATTAACCCACTGAATTTAAACCCGCCCCTACTCAATATTCGGTTTCAGTTGTACGTACATTAACCTACTGAAATTAAGCCACACCCCTATTCAATATTCAGTTTCAGTTCGAAGTACTTTAAACTACTAAAATGAATCCCCGCCCTCTTCCCTTCATTCTTGTGCATTTATAATTAATTCAAACACACACACAATACAGACACACACATAAACACACACAGAAACCAGTAGACAAACAGCGTACCTGCAGCAGCTCCTCCAGATGAGAGCTCTGACCTTTGACCTCCTCCAGGTGACCTTTGACCTCCTGCAGCTCCTGATGTGTGGAGGCAGCACGAATTTTGACCTCCTGCAGCTCCTGGATCAGTTCAGGGGTCTCGGCGGCTCCACTGGGGCCCGATGAGGCCTGCAGGACACACACAGTTGAACTGTATATCATCTCATACATTGATATACAGATGATATACATTAAAAGTATATCATCTCGATTGTCATATGTTTTGAACGGTTTAATGGTTTACCTCTCTGAGCGCAGTCTGGAGCTGAGTGATCATACCCTCCTTCATCTGAAGAACAAACAACAAATAAACAATTACATTAAAAATTATACAAATGGAAAAATAAATATCTTGACAGATTGAAATAAAAGTTGAAAACATTAATAAAGAATACATTTTAAAAATGCACAAATTAAAAAAATAATTAGATTACAATTTTTTTAATTATTAAAAAATAACAAAAATTAAAAAAGGACAAATGAAAAAAAATTATTTGATTAAAATTAAATTGAAAGGAAATAATAAAATATGACACAAATGAAAAAATAATAAAAAATTGAATTTTTTAAATAAAAATAACAAAAATTTAAATTAAACTAATGAAAAAAAGGTGTTAAACAGATAAAAAATGTAATTTGAAAAAAAAAATATTAATAAAAATAAATAAAGAGTCTATAAAAAACTTATTATATTCACACATTATTTTATGTTTGACCCAAGATGAACCTAAATAGAGCAAAATAATAATAATAACCCAAGCTCCTAATAATCGGGGTGATGTAATCAGGGTTTAATTTGTGCCGGAACACGCCGGATCCTCTGAAATCTGATCTGGCACCTTATTTTACCGATCCCCCTCCTCAACCGCCCTCCTCCCCTGGCCGCTGTTCACTTTCTTCCACGACTCCCCCACCACTCTTTACTTGTGTCCACGACATGACAACCCTTTGCCATACACCCCCCCTCCGTGCCACCTATTCACCCTCTGGTAACATGCCGGACCCGTTACCCAGATCAGTTCCGGGACCTCGCAATTCACAAATTAAGCACTGGACGTAATGAATAGTGAATGGTGAATATAATAATAAAGTGACGTGTAATAAGCAGCTGTGGTGTGTGTACCTGTATCTCTTCCTGGTGTCTGGAGACGCTGAGAACCACTTCAGTGGACGCAGATTCACCTTTAACCTCCTGCAGCTCCAGCCTGACCTCAGCTGACCCCTGCAGCACACACATACAACTCTTATAAACACCGAAAAACATACAAACACAACTGACAACCATACTAACACCACAGAGACCCCTCTAAACACCATTCACACTAGTCGTGCATGACGGCCAGGCAGCAGAGACTCACCTGAGCAGACGGCAGTGGTTTGAGAGCGCTGGGTTTGGTTCTCATCTGACTGAGCAGCTCCATCATGACGGATAATCTGCTCTCGTACTCCATCACCTCCTCCTCAGAGCTACACAACAGCTCCTTCTGCAGCTCCTGGTCCTTCTGCATGACAATCAGGCCCTCCTCCAGCTCCTTCAGCTTCTCCGTCAGCAAGTTCACCTTCCCTCCAGAGGCTCCAGCCTGCACCCTGAGGCCCTCCTGCACTGTGAGGCCCTCCTGTGCTTTGAGGCCCTCCCGTGTCCTGAGACCCTCCTGCACTGTGAGGCCCTCCTGAGTCGTTAGTCCCTCCTGCGGCCCAAGGCCCTCCTGCACAGTGAAACCCTCCTGCATCCTGAGGCTCTCCTGCTCCCTGAGGCCCTCCTGTGCAATGAGATTCTCCTGCGTCCTGAGGCCCTCCTGCAGCTGTGTCCTGGAGCCTACTATAGCCTCAGCGTGGAGCTCTTTGGTTTGCGTCTGAACAGCTTCCAGTTGTGCTTGACTGACCAGAACAGCAGCCATTTTCTCCCTGAGATTCTCCTCAAGCTGAGCCACTTTATCGTACAGTCCGTGGGCATCAGTTTGAGCTTGTTCCACCCTCATCCTGCAGGTTCTAAGCTCCTGATCCTTCTCCTCCACACACTCCTGCAATTCCTCCACTCGCCGACTCAGACTGTCGACCCTGGTAGCTGCGCTCTCCTCCAGCGCCTGCACCTGAGCCTGCATCACCACAGATGCTGCCGTTTTCTCCCGCAGTGCCCCCTGCAGCTCCAGAAGAGTCTCCTGATGCAGGTGTTCATACTGGAGACGCAGAGAGTCTCGCTCTGTCGTTATCTCCTCCATCTTCTGCTTCATCTCCCCATGATTTCTGGTCTCCTCCTGAAGTTGTTCATATTGGAGGCGTAGAGAATTGCATTCAGTCGTCAGCTCGTCCATCTTCTGCTTCATCTTCTCGTGATCTACTGTCTTCTCCTGATGTTGTTCATATTGTAGACGTAGTGTATTGGATTCGTTGGCCAGCTCCTCCATCTTCTTCTTCATTTCTTCTTGATCTCTCGTCTCAGCCTGCAGTTGTTCATATTGTAGACGTAGTGTATTGGATTCGTTGGTCAGCTCCTCCATCTTCTTCTTCATGTCTTCATGATCTCTCGTCTCCTCCTGAAGCTGTTTATATTGGAGGTTTAGAGAGTTGCATTCTATTGTCAGCTCCTCCATCTTCTGCTTCACCTCCTCATGATATTTTGTCTTCTCCTGAAGTTGGTTAAATTGGAGTTGTAATGTATTGGATTCGCAAGTCAACACCTCCATCTTGTCCTTCATTTTCTCATGATCTCTCGTCTCTTCCTGAAGTTGTTCATATTGAAGGCGTAGTGTATTGCACTCACTGGTCATCTCGTCTATCCTCCGTTTCATCTCCTTATGTTCTTTCGTCTCCTCCTGAAGCTGCTTATATTGGAGATGTAAGGAGTTGCATTCTACCGTCAGCTCCTCCATCCTCTGCTTCATCTCCTTATAATCTCTAGTCTCTTCATGCAGTTGTTCATATTGGAGGCGCAGAGAAATGCATTCAGTTGTCAGTTCCTCAATCTTCTTCTCCTCGTGACCTCTTGTCCCTCCCTGGAGTTTTTGAAGCTGTAGTGCATTAAATTCAGTTGTCAGCTCCTCCATCTTTTTCTTCATTTCTTCATGATCTCTCGTCTCCTCCTTAAGTTGTTTATATTGGAGGTTAAGAGAGTTGCATTCACTCATCAGCTCCTCCATCTTCTTCTTCCTCTCCTCATGATCTCTCATCTCTTCCTGCAGTTGTTCATATTGAAGGCGTAGTGTGTTGGATTCATTGGTGAGCTCCTCCATCTTCTTCTTCATCTCCTCATGATCTCTGCTTTCCACCTGTAGTTGTTCGTATTGAAGGCGTAGTGTATTGCATTCGCTGGTCAGCTCCTCCACCCTCTGCTTCATCTCCTCATGGTCTTCTCGAGCCTCGATGTGCGACAGCTCCTGCTGGAGCTTCTCGATGACGGCATTTAACTGCTCCACCTCATCCTCGTTGTCCTTCTTCAGACGCTGCTGTTCGCTCTTCAGACACTCCACCAGCGCCTCCATCTCGGCCAGAGCCTCGTCCTTCTGCTCCACGGCCTGCAGATGCACACAAACCTCAATTACTTCAGGGTTTACCTCTCAAAGGGTTAGTTCACCCAAAAATTACAATTCCGTCACTATGAAGATCAATTGAAACCCTTAAGACCTTCTTCAGAACACAAATGGAGATATTTTACATGAAATCTGAGAGTTTTCTCAACCTGAACAGCAAAGGTCCCAAGATGCTCAAAGAGCCAAAAACACTATCAAAACAGTCCACGTGACTTCAGTGGTTCAACTAATCAAATGAAGCTCAAAGAACACTTTTGTGCACCAAAAAAACTCTGCATGTTGAGCTGCTGACCCTAATGACAATACATTGTACTGCCCATAGTAAAAGGTTAGATTGTTCAGAATGTCTAGGTGAAGTCAATAAGCCACAAAATCTTGCTATTGGGGTGCCTCAGGGCTCTGTTCTAGGACCACTTCTCTTCTCTATACATGGCATCAATTGTGTCTGTCATTCAGAAATATGGGTTTTCCTACCATTGCTTTGATGATGACAGACAAATCTACCTCTCATTCCAGCTGGACGACCTAAAGACAGTTATGTCTGACAGATATCTCTGCCTAGAGGGAGGACCACAACCTATCCAACACTGAACTGCGGGTAATTTCAGGCTCCCCAACACTTATTTACAATTTTACCCCACAGTTGGGCACCTCAACCATCACTGCTTTCAGGACCATGAGGAACCTAGGAGTGGTTTTTAATAACCAGCTAAAATGTATAAACCACATTGCTTCACATAGGCGAGTGGGCTTGACAAACCACCTGTAAAACACTCTTCTCCCTTTCTTATTGGCTCTTCTTGTTGAATTGCTGAATGCCTCCTCAATTGTAAGTCGCATTGGACAAAAGCGTCTGCTAAATGACTAAATGTAAATGTACATCACTGCAGTCACCCAATCATGCAGATTTGCTCTATATATCATCAGGAAGATCAGACCCTTCCTATCTGAACATGGTGCTCAACTACTTGTCCAAGCTTTTGTCCTGTCTTGGCTGGACTCCTGCAGTGGCAGTTGTGGTCCCGGCAGGAGCTATAGGTGTGGGGTAGTGAATGAAATGCACTCTTTCCAACTTGATGCTCAGTTGAGGTGCTATTGAGCAAGGCATCTAATCCCAATACTCCTAATAACATCTGGAAGATCAGACCCTTCCTTTATAATGCCTCCCCGGACATTGGAAGCAATAGCTGCCCACTGCTCTGGGAGTATGAGCACTCTAAAATGAGCACTCTAAAACCATTCTTAACAAAGCTTCTCACTATTATTCTCACATGCTCTATTGGCTGGCCTCTCAAACAAAACCATCAAGCCTCAGCAACTGATCCAGAATCAAAACTGGTCTTTGATGAACCAAAAAGAGAGAGTGTCAAGCCTCTACTCATCAGTCTACACTGGTTGACAGATGCTGCTTGCATCAAATTTATGATTAGCCTACAAAACAACTGCTGGTTGTGTATTCATTTACTAGATACCTCTACTTCAGGCCTATGTGTCCAGCAAGACTGTTTGCTTGGTTACCGAGAGACTATCAAACTTTGTGGTTCCATCCCATAGGGGCACAAAAACAATGGCAAAGACTTTTACCTTGTGTTCCAATGCTTCATCCTGATGGAATGACTTGCCTAACTCTACACAAACAGGCTTTTCATGGCATTTAAATATTGATGCTCACTGGTAACCTTATTATGCATATGTGTATTCCACTTTGAATAAAAGTATCTGTCTCCCTCATCAGATCAGGGTCATTTAGCAAAGGCAAACAAAGTCATATTTATAGTTTATCACCACACATAAGTGTTCTTGGACATTTATATGATTACTACTGAAGTCACTCTGAATATTTTGACAATGTTCTTGATCTTTTCTAGACTTTGAGCTCTCAGCTGTCGTTGGAGGATGAGGGAGCTCTCTCACTTCCTCTAAAATATCTTCATTTGTCTTCTGAAGTTGAATGTTGGTCTCAGATGCTTGTAATAACATGAAGGAGAGCAATTAATAACAGAATTGACATTCTTGAGTGAACTAACCCTTTAAATCCATCGTTCACCCAACAGTGAAAATAAATTAGCATGTCATTCCAACCCAATATTGCTTATAAAATTGTAATGTTGTCCCATTTCCGAGCTTCTGTTCTCCATGCTATTAAAGTTGGTGGTACTTTTTAGTGACGCAGATGCAACTTTTTCAACAATTAATGATGAAATTATTCAAATGCATCATATGCAAATTATTTCCTTTATAAAAACACACATAAAACATTTTAAAAATGTACATATTTTTTAAATTTAGCATCCATTTTATTTTAATTTTCCCAATAGAAGAAAAATATATTATTAGATCATAAGTTATTATTATTATTAAATTATAATATGCATAACAATAAATTATAATCTACAGCTGTAACTTCTATTTCAATACCTAAAATGTTCAGTGTTTTTACGTCTTATTATTTTCCAAAATGTTGATTCTTATTGATATTATGTTTATGGGTGTATAAGCATTTCACTGCATATTGTACTGTGTATGACTGTGTATATGACAAATAAGATTTGATTATATTGCTGTTATATAATAATACTTTTTGGATGGAAAACGTTTGGTGCATCACTAAAGCTTATATGATTCATATTAAATTCTTCTAAATATCTGTAAAGTTCAAAGACTTTGCGTTGATGATATTCAATTAATGATAATTAAGTATGATAATTAATTATCATAGTCGTATAAATCACAACCCACTTTTAATGCATGTAGAACAGAAACTCCTCACTTTGTATTTTAATAGTGGAAAGCAAATAATTCCAGCCTGGAATAACATTAGGTGAGCAGATGATGACAAAATATGGGACTTTTGAATAAAATAATACCTTTAAAATATTAAAATGATATTTGAGCATCAACGTTTCACAACATATTTAAAATGATTGGATAAATCACAGCTAATCTGACCAGTCTGAACAGTTGTTCAGTCATTATTAATTTGTAAAACACTTTAATTAAGTTGTGAAACACCCTTTGACTCATACATCAGTGCTGAAATTCCTTAAGGAATATTTCATACAAACATGAAAATTCTGTCATCATCTCAAATCAAGATATCAGACATTAAAATGACTGATTTCTTCTATACAGTGGAATTAAACCATGACCCAGAGCTGTCGTACTGCAAAAGCATGAGTGTTTATTATATTCTTATTCAATTTAATTAGTTTCATACAAAGGTTATACATGATTTATCCTAATTCAGGATATATCTAATGTCTTAAAAAGCAGACTCACTTCCACTGTAAAGAAAAGAGCAGCATGAACATTCTGCTGAATATCTCATTTTATGATCCACAGACAAAAACACAGAGGTTTTGGGTGAGTAATGTTCTTTTTGGGTGAGCTATCCCTTTTACCAGGTAGGCGTGAGATGAAAAACCAAAACAATGCAGAACAAAAAGAGCACAAACACATCAACACAGAGGAATTAATGCACGAACGCATGAATCCACAAAATCTGAAGCAGGCGTTTCCATTCATTCAGCTGTTCACTCTGAATCACAATCAATGACATCCAGTTTAACCAATGCAATTAGTTCTGAATCAGCAACTTAAAGAGCAGCTCATATAGTGTTTAAAAGTGTCCTAATATTGTGTTCAATCTCCTACAACAGCTTTAAACGCATCTTAACTCTGAAAACTTAATTATCTCAGAATATTCCTTTGATTTTAGACTCATTTTAATATGATTCGTTTTAATGCTCTGATTGGTCAGCTAACCAAGTCTGTTTTGATTGGTCTTTCTGTATCTGAAATGAAACGCCCATGTTAGGTGGTCTGTATGTCAACGGGTGCTGGGATTATGCAAATTAGTTACTTGGTGTTGATGCAAATCGGTAGTAGGTAAAAGATTTCAAAGACATGATTCATTTGAGTCAATTTGAATCAATTCAGATCTGTAAGCCCCTCCCCCATTTCCATAAACAAATTCTCCTCTGATTGGTCAGCCGGTCAAGTCTGTTTTGATTGGTCTGTATCTGAAATAAAACATCCATTTTAATGTGCCTGTATGTCATTAGGGGTATGAATTATGCAAATTAGTTACTTTGTGCTCATGTATATCGATAGCAAGCAAAAAATTCAAAGGTATGATTTGTTTAAATCAATTGAGATCTGTAAGCCCCTCCCACTTTGATTAAGCCCACTTTGCTTTGTATGGTCAGCTGGCCAGGTCTGACTTGATAAATGTTTCTGTGTCTGAAATGAAACGCTGATTTTAATGTGTATGTCACTGGAGGCGGGGACTATGCAAATTAGTTACTTTGTGGTGATGTAAATCAGTAGCAGACAAAAGATTCATTTGAATCAATTCAGATCGGTAAGCCCCTCCTCGTTTCCATAAGCCAACTGTGCTCTGATTGGTCAGCTGGTCAAGTGTTTTTGAATTGGTCTGTCTGAATCTGAAATGAAATCCTCATTTTAATGTGTCTGTATGTCTCTGGGGTCGGGGACTATGCAAATGAGTTACTTTGTGTTGATGTAATCAGTAGCAGGCAAACGATTCAAAGATCTGATTCGTTTGAATCAATTCAGATCTGCAAGCCTCTTTACATTGGTCAACTCTGCTCTGATTGGTCAGCTGATCAAGTCTGTTTTGATTTCTGTCTTTGAAATAAAACCATTATAGAGTGATTGTGTGACACCGGGGGTGGGGATTATGCAAATTAGTTATTTTGATTGAGTTAGCAGACAAAAGACTCAAATGATTAATTCATTAAGGCGATTCAGAGCTGACTCTTCATTTTGAAAGATATCTTTCTTTATCATGCACTTTACTTGTTAAAAGCATGAGCTGCTCATTAAACACAAGCTGATGAGTTTCAACATTTTGTGTCGCATCACATTATTATGGCTAAATAATTAGACAAATTAAAGTGGCATTTAAATGCAGAGCAAGATGATGCAACACAAAAACATCATGAAAAAGACGGGTGGCACAAAACCACACACACACACACACACACACACACACACACACACACTACAAATAATGCTTCTCTTACTCAGAGTTTTAGGCTTGTTTCTAGTCCAGATATCCAAAAGTTCTGAAATCAAGAACTAATATTAAGCAAAAATATTGCTTGCTTTCAGAAACAAGTGAAAAATTTAGTGAGTTTTTCCTTAAAACAAGCAGAATAATCTGCCAATAACGAGTTTTTAGTCACGTGACCTGTGCAGAGACCTTTATCAACAGAATAAAATAGAGATACGATCACAAACTGTACATTGTGGGCACTTGTGATGCATATTCAGCTGCTTTTCAGTCATTTAAAACCCTCATGTCTCTATCAGAGCTACAATTCAGCAATATTTACATTTATCTTGTGGATAATCCTCAGATTTTGTCATTAGTGACGAGGTTATAGTGCACAAGTGCTTGCTTTTACTTTTGCTTCCATTAATATTTGCTGGAAGGGAAAATCGGTTCATTCACTTCTGCTGTTTACACTTTGACTTTGCATTTCAGTTTATACTTTAATTGCACTTAACCTGTAAATTAGAATAGAATCAGAATATCTGGCTGCTCTTCTATGAGGGAAATCAGCTCAGACGAGTCTCTCGACAGTTAGCACCACTATATAATATTATTGCTCAACAATTACAATTATCCAGCTTTTTGGCTAAAATGCTTCTTGATTTCAGAATTTGTAGATATTTAGACTAGAAATCAGACAAAACTCAAAGTAAATGATTTTTCCAGCACGGGATTGACGGATGCGCATGTATGCATATGTGCAGGACACAGACACAGTCCACACACACATGTATACGTGTTTACCTCTTCCTCAGGGTGTGTTCCCGCGTGTTGATGTTTACTGATCTGCTGATTTAGGACAGATATCTGCCTTTCCTTCTCCTCCAAAACCTTTAAGAGTTAAACATCATCACATGACTGAGAATCCAGGACTGGAGGACGCGGCCAACGCTAATATTAGCATCATTTCTGTTCATGCCACATATTCACACTAATGCATTGGTGCTGTAGTAAACGTGACATCAAAACTGACTCATGTTTAATTCATGCATTTCATTCTGGAACCGGAGTCATTTATGCATGAAGAGATTCTAAAATGTGTCGGATAGTAAACATAATTAAATGAATTGATTTAAATGATCCATGCTTTTGCTGTTATTATTATTAAAACAAAGCTGGATCATGTGGCTTTTGTGAATCTCGCATAATTAACTTCTGGCACATCCCTGCTGAAAACAGCCTGCATTAGAGAATTATAGCAAATATAAAAGTTTATTAAAAAGATGAATGAATGAATGAATGAATAAATAAATAAACAAAAAACATTAAAATAAAGAAAGAAAAAACAAACAAACAAATAAATAAATAATAATAATAACAAAAACAATAAGAAAATAAACTGATTAATTAATTAATTAATTATTAGTTAAAAATAAATTATTATTATTATTATAAAAAGGCAGAAAGAAAAAATTAAAATTAATTAATTAATTAATAAAAAATAAACATTACATTAATTCAATATCTAAAAAATTTAAAAGAAAAATCAACAAATAAATAATAATATTAATAAGAAATAAGAAGAAAATAAACAAAATAATCAATTAATAAAAATGTATTATAATAATTAAAGAAAGAGACAGATCAATAAATAAATAAATAGTTAGGGTGATTTAAAATGTTTGCATATGCATTTCCTGATTTTCATACCTCACATAACATTTTTATGGCTCTTATAACACTTTAATCACCCCTTGAGTAATATTTCAACAATATATACATGTATTATAAACATCATTATAATATAGCTCAAAGTTTAGTATAGGCTGTTATTCAGCAGGGTTGAGGATCAAACACGCACGCACGCACGCACGCGCACACACACACACACACACCTCTGGTTCTGTGTGTGTTTTCAGTTCT
>CAIGQZ010032192.1:397513-409612 GCA_903798205.1 Danio tinwini
CACACACACACACACACACACACACACACACACACACACACACACACTGATGGAGCACTAGTCATGACAGAAGCTTAAAGTTGAACAATTATAACAATATTTTTTTAAATAAATCTCATTTAACTTTAAAAATGAACTAAAAATGTAGAGAAAAATAAACATAATGAACATATAATTAAGAGAAATTATTGTAAAACAACTGAAAATAAAAACCCTACATATAAGAAATTAAAATCATATTAAAATAAAATATATCCAAGTGAAACTTACTAAGATGTATAAGATCATTAAACTAAGGCAATTATTTAATTACATAAAATTAAATAATAAATAAATTTAAAATAAAAACAAATACATTACAATATTAAAAATCTAAAACAAGTAACTACAATGGAATGAAAATAAAAACAATCCAAATACAAATATAAAAACAAACAAAAAGTATTAAAAATGTAACACTTAAAATCGAAATAAAACCAATTAAAAATTGTAATAAAATTAAAAAAGAAAAATGAGCAAAACACACATTTTATATATGTAAAAGTATAAACTTACTGCTACGTTCACACCAGACACAGATGAAGCGTCAAGTGGGAGTGATCTACATGTTAAGTCAATGCAAAGATGCGAATAGACATACTGCGGTGCGTTTTGCGCAAATGAGGCGGCACGAAGACACGATTCATGCGATTTAACCCTTTTCACAAGCCTGTATTGACACGTTTAACAGTCATCAGCATCTTAAATCCTTGAAAGTTTTTTATTTTATTTAATTTTTTTAACGTATGAACATTTTTCTGTATTTATGCATGTAGTATAACATCTTTGCTTCAAATTACAAAAAACTAATTCCCGCTTGTGCGAGGTGTTTCTAATGCAGTCTCTATGGGACAGGTCAGTAAAGCTGATGTTATTCTCTCCTCTGGCTGTCATTATCAGTCTCACACTATTTTTTCCCTTTTCTGAAAGTCTTTATAACACCATCCTGGAGTTTTTTGTCATTATTTCAGCAAGTAAGATTGTCAAAAAGTTTTGCTTTATTTTTCCATTCACTGTGCTTTAAGTTTTCCCAACTATGAAGACTTCCGCTACTGAGAAACCCGAAAGTGTGAAAAGGGTCTATCACTCCAGCTGGAAAATCTGAACTTCAGCGGACATTCGCAACGCATTAACCAATGAGGAGCTTTCTCCTGTAGGGGTGTGATTATGACATATCGCCTGTTGTTGGTGTCCTGAGGAGAAATCCTCTTGCCAACACCGGAGAACAGCTCATCAAACTTGGCTCGGCTCAGTCGGAAGCACCGCTGAAAGCCTCCATCATCCAGGTATAGTATCTGGAGGAGTTGATGAACTCACGAAGCTGGGTGCACCTCTAAAAGAATCTAGTTGACTCAGACATGGTGCTGAACGAATCTACTGTTATTCAGCCTTCCTAAAGCACAGAAACACAGCCATTCTCTCAATAAAACCCATGTTAGCCATTTAGGAAAGAAGCTAGAGTCACCGGGCAGACGGACTCAGCATCTATTGCTCAGTGAATTTGAAGCGCAAATGAATTGAATTTGACGCATGAATAAAGTAAGTAAACTCAAAATGTTCACGCGTCTATTTACGTGCAAATGACCCAATTTATTTGAGCGTTCCGTGTCTGGTGTGAACACAGTATAAAAATACAAATTAATTATTTGCTTTGGATTTAAAATAAAAACACTGACAATAAAAATATTACAAACAAACATTTGTTAAAACCCTTTATACACATATAATTTTAAAGGTTTGAATCAAAATGAAACATTAAACAGTTCTAAAATGTATTAAAATGTACAAAAATAATAATTATATAGTTAAATATGAACTGCATTGTCAAAAGATGTCAGTTCAACTTTTAAAATATGCATCAACAGCTTGCAAGGGTTTATTTGTCTCTCAAACTGCTCCGCGTCTCATAATTCAGAATGCAAACACATTCCTGAGGCAACAATTGCGAGGATAATTCTTCTAATTGTGTATAATGGCATTAGTTCTGCATGTAAAAGCAGCAGCCGTGACCAATCCTGAGCAAACTTCAGTAAAGAGGAGCATCTGCTGCTGGAAACTCAACACCAGCCGAGTACAGACATGCAGGAGGAGGAATAATACAGCAAACCACAAACACACACTAATGTAGGTCATCCTCATTTACACTATTAAAGCATTCCACACTTACTGCTGCAACATTAATCTTTATTTCTACATCAGAGTTATGAGTTCATGTCTGTTTTTGCCGTTTTTATTTTTCACTTCATTAATTTCAGGGATTAATTGTGAAATTTATGTCTTAAAATGCATATATTTTGAGTTCACTTTTTGTCCGGAATTCCATATTTTTTAGATTGGACTTCCATACTTTTTTTGTTCAGAACTCCAGATTTTTGTGTCAGGGATTCCATATTTTTATTCGGAGTTCCAGATATTTTTTTTGTCCTGAATTCCATTTTTTTTTTTTCAGAATTCCAGATTTATTTTTTTCAGAATTCTAGATTTATTTTTTTCAGAATTCCAGATTTATTTTTTTCAGAATTCCAGATTTTTTTTTTTCAGAATTCCAGATTTATTTTTGTTTGGAATTCTAGCTGTTGTTTTTTTCCTCAGAATTTCAGAATTTTTGTTCAGAGTTACAGATTTTTTTGTTGGGAATTCCAGATTTTTTTTGTTTGGAATTTCTCATTTTTTGTTGGGAATTCCATGTTTCTTACATGTTTTTCAAGTTCATGTTTCAGAATTTTGGGATTTCTCTTATGAATTCTTTTTTAAAGCTCAAAATTCTGACTTTTCTCAGAATTATAGTATTTTTAGTTGGAATTCCTGAATTCCTGTTTGGATTTGTAAGTTTTATTTATGTAAGTTCATATTTCATAATTCTGGGGTTTTGTTCAGAATGCCACATTTTTCAACTTTTTTTCCCAAAATTTCATGTTTCAAAATTCTGAAATTTCTGTTTTAAATTCTAAAGTCCAAAACTTTTTTCCCCGTAGAATTCCAGAATTTTTGAGAGGAATTCTGGAATTTTTGTTTGGATTTCCAAGTTCCTGTTTCATAATTCATGTTTGGAATTCTGAGTTTATAGGTTTATGACTTTTTTATTATTCAATTAATCAATTTCAGGGATTTAATCTGAATTTTTTGTTCAGAATTTCGGAATTTTCTGACATTTTTTACCTCAAAAATTCCAAGTTTATATTTCATAATTGGAATTTTAATAAAAAAAAAGTTTACATCTCTAAACTGACTTTTTTCTCTGAGTTCTGGGATTTTGTTCAGAATTCCACGTTTTCCAACTTTTTTCACCAAATTCTAAGTTCACGTTTCATAATTCTGGGATTTCTGTTTTGAATTCTGTGTGAATTTGAAAAAAATTGAAAATTTGAGTTTACAGTCCAAAATTCTAACTTTTTTCTCAGAATTCCAGAATTTAGGTGCAGAATTCAGGAATTTTTCAAGTTCATGTTTCATAACTCTTGAATTTGTGTTTACGTTTCATAATTCCCACTTTTTTTCTCTGGATTTATGATTATATTTCTCTCTGTTTATATCTAGTTATTGTGAACATTTCCCCTTAAATTCTGAATTCATGTTTCACAATTCTGGGATTTTTTACAAAAAAATTTGAGTTCATGCTTCAAAATTCTGGGATTCTGAGAGTTTCTTTTTCTTAGAACTTTGAGTTTCAGTCTCACATTTAAGCACTTCTCCCAGACTCTTACTTTACACCTAAAACTATACTTTTTTAGTTGGAATGGAGTTTTTTTAATTCAGAATTCTATTTTATTTTATTTTTCACTTTTTCCCTCACAACATTCTGTCTTTTTACAGTAGAAATCCAAATGTACATCTTGCAATTCTGATTTATTTCTCTGTATTTTGAGATAACTTCAAACAATTCAGAATTTTGGCCTCATTAATTTGTTGTTGTTTTAATCTCTGAATTTCTCTTACTACTCTAACTCAATGCTGAAATATAATCTGAAATGAGATGCTGAATCCTGAATTCTTTTATATCTGTGTCCAGCGTGTCTATCAGAGAGCACTATCAGCTGTAATGAGAGAGAAACAGGTGCGCTGTGGAGGAATGATGATCACCTGAGCTTTATTATGACAGACGAGTGAGAGCTGAGCAAACACACACACAAACACACCCTGCACAAACCATCAGCTCATGTGACACACACTGGACATCAGCGTCTTGTGACACACTTATGGTAAACATTGAGCTCTAGCTAATAAACTTAAGCTCACTGGGACATTTATGACATGGAAATTTACACACACACACACACACACACACACACACACACACACACACACACACACACACACAGAACACACACACACACACAGAACACACACACAGAACACACACACAGAACACACACACAGAACACACACACAGAACACACACATAACCACATATACACACACACACACACACACACACACACACACACACACACACACACAGAACAAACAGTGTCACTCTGACCGCACTCGAATACCCTCAGCCTAAATCTATCTCTGAGGGTGTACTCAACCCTGCCTGTGTGCGTTTGACCACCATTATCCTGGTTCATTTGTGTGAGTGTGAGTGCTCCCAGCCAGACTTCTAAGAGACTGTTTGATATGGATATATTAATCGTTCTTACTTTTCAATGCACATGAACTGTCAGTTTATTAATGGCCCGTTTTCACTGAGTTGTACAGTATAGGTCAGTACTGGTCACCCTTATCAGGCTTGCATTTCCACTGCCAAAAGGGTACCAATGGTACCCCGGGGCATGGTGTAAGACAAATTTTCAGTCGACGTCATTCTCACTCGAGGAAATGTGAAAGTAAAGCTGTACGGGTTGTTCACATATCATATGAGAAGCTCTTCTCACAACACACATGCTTTATACACATAAACAGTGTATAAATGTTCATTACTAACCTTTCATCAACATGATTATAACTGCAGATCAATGACAGTGTGAAATATCCTACTGTAACGTCTGCGATTATATCAAATAAATAAATAAATAAATGAATGAACATATACAGACCCTTACAGTCTCTGACTTGATACTAATTACAGATAAACGACACACAGCAAACATTTAGTCCTTATTTAGGCTCAAAACAACACGAAATACAGCCCACAGTCAGAGCAGACCTCTCATCAGTGCCTGTAATCTTCTGCAGCACATGTAGCCTCAGTTAGAGTCACTCAGTCATTCCCATTCATAATAGTGATGATAATAGTTAAACATGGCAGTGTGTTCATGGTTTAGGTTGCTGAAATAATCATTTGCTCCTTTGTTTTTCCACACATCACTCTCGTCGGTTTCTGAAAGGATCGAGTGTCAGAAGCACTTCGATAATCACGTGCATGTTATTATCATCAGCTCAAGAAGTTTGTTATTTCCAGTATAGATGCATGGCGAGCTTTCTGGAGAAAGTGAAAGCGCTCACGCTTTAGACGGCCTCATAAACAAAAACAGGACAATGCGGATTTTGCTGCTTTTGGCCTTGTAGCTGTTCATCAAGACGACTACAAGGTTTGTTTGAGCTTGGGTCAACCATGGTTGGTTATTATATGTATATATTATTACGGTGTAATGTCTTGGCTGTGTAATTAAAAATGGCGCTTCCTTTGTTTTCATTCTCCTGCTTGTGTATGCGCTAGTGACGTATCTCTGTAAACCAATAGTAATCAGCTGCACGTCTAGCTCCGCCTTTTAGTACCCTTTAGAAAGAGAACCCAAAACGTGCTACAGTACGGTTCACTTTTTGGTACCTTTTGACAGTGGAAATGGCCATAAAAGCGTACCGAACCAAATCGTACCTCTCAGTGGAAACAGGCCATAAAGATGCATAAAACACAAACCCCTCACTGAACGACAGCTACACCTTCAGCAAACCTCCTAATACCTGCAGCACAAGCACTTTATGATCATTTATGAGCATTAAAAGTGCTGGATCTGTTCGGCAGAAGATCTGACTGTGTTTAAAACAACTTAAAATAATATAAAACAATATAACTACAGTGATGTCCACTGTGCTGAGCGAGAGCGCTTCTCTTCTGTTAAACTGAACAGTCTTATCATTGATGACAGAAGCATGCTCATATAGTTAAAACGCAGTGTGAGTGCAGGTAGGAAGCAATCAAACCCAGGCACAATGCATGCCTAGTGTGAGTACACTCTGAATGTCCAGCTATTGGTCTGTGTGTTTTCTGAAGTACCAGTCACTGCTGTCACCAACTGTCCTCAATAAATTCACTCAGACACAGACAGACACGGATGCGCATACACACACACACACACACGCACCTTCAGCTCTGTGCAGCTCCAGAGCCAGCTGTTCTCTGGCTCTCTCCTCTTCACACACTCGCTCCTGCAGCTCCTCCTGACGGCGCAGCAGCTCCTCCATCTCCTCATTGTGTCTGAACTTTTCCCTCAACAGCTCCGTCTGCGTGATACGCGCATGCTCCAGCTGATACACAGAAAAACAGATTTAACTCTACATCATGTACTGAGACTCTTCAAGGCCCCGGTAAACCTCAAATGAAACTGGAGGAGGAACTGATGCATCATGAACAAAATCTCTCCTAAATGACGTTCGATTTGAGTTTCAGCAGATCGACGAGGCGATAAAGAAGATATTATGATGAACTCTGAAAACCTGTAATCATTGACTTCTGTAGTAGAAAAAATACAATAGAAGTCAATGGTTACAGGTTTCCAACATTCTTCAAAACATCTTCTTTTGTGTTTCTTCAAATATATCATGATTGACCACTGTTTTATAACTATTTCCATCACTAATAACTAATCATAGATGTTTATTGACCATCAGATTCTTATATTATCCTGCAGGACTTCTGATTTTCTGAATATTAAACTGATATTTCTGAAGGATCACTGAAGCCTGGAGAAAAGATCCTGAAAATTCTGCTTCACATCACAGATATAAATGACACTTTACCAGATATTCACACAAACAAACATCTATTTTGATTTCTAATGATATTTCACTGTTGTTAATGCACTTTTTGTCATATTAAATGCACTCCAGCTGATCAGAAGAAGTGTTTAACTGCAACACCTTCACATCTCACACTAGAGCTGCACAATGTACGGCTTCAGCATGGATACTGCAATGTGCGTACAGCAATAGTCACATCACAGGGTCTCCCATGTTGACTTGAGATTATATAGTTTAGGATTATATATATTATATTGGGATTATGGGTGTCTCAGTGGTTAGCACTGTGGCCTCACAGTAAGAAGGTCTCTGGTTCGAGCCCCGGCTGGGTCAGTTGTCACTTCTGTGTGGAGTTTGCATGTTCTCCTCGTGTTGGCGTGGGTTTCCTCCGGGTGCTCTGGTTTCCCCCACAGTCCAAACACATGTTATTGTACAGTTTGTATTTTAGCACTGCACTGAACTATTTAAACAGTAAAGTTTTTACAGTGTTCCTTTATATTGCATTTGTTGGCATGTCTGTACCTAAATATGATAACCCTGAAAACCACAAAGCACTGTTAGTTTCACTTTTATATGTGCTCCATTACAGAAAAACTAAATATCACAATGTCAGATTTATCCAATATCATGCAGCCCTACCGCACACCTTTAGTCAGATATAAAAGACATAATACAGTATATTCAGACAGAAAAATGCTATCTTAAACTGTAATAATATTTCACCATTTAGACGTATTAAACAAAAATACCACATAGTGTAGGACGCATGATGTGGAGTGATTTCTGTGTGCTATTTCTGATTAATGTGTCTGGTAACACTTTAGTTTAGGTCACAGATCATGCTATTAACTACTGCTTATTACCATTAAGATATGAGCTGTTCATTAGTAGTCATAAAGTCTGATCTTATTCTGCATCCCTGATCCTGCTCACAACCTAAACACAACTACTACATTACTAACTATAAATAAACAGCTCAGTAGTAGTTTGTTAAGCTGGAGAATTGTGACTTAAAATAAAGTGTTACCCAAAAACTCCATATAAACGCTGGTGTTCATGCATTTTAAAGACTGAAGTGAAAAGCTGGATTTTATAAACCACGAGCGTGAGACTGATCTGATGTTACCATAAACACAAAACCCTTATAATAAATGACAAACTTGCTTTGTTTACTAAACAAGTGGAAGTAATTGAATTTGCATTGTAAACATTAAATAAAAGTTAAGGAGTGGCTCTTTTTATTTCATGTTTTTAGTTACTACACTCTCAAAACTATTCCCACATAAATCAGCAGGGGGGGGGTTTTGTACAAAATTCTGCAAAAAATGTCCGCAGATTCTGCCTGGCCTTAGTAGTAAGTCAGTATTTACATTTAAACCTAAGCTTTTCACATTCACAGAGGACATTAAAAATGCTACAGATTGAATTCTGAGAAATAAAATATATCCTTATGTTTTATATTTTCATCACTAATAATACTTATAAATGTTTACTGATCATCAGATCCTTATATTATAGTGGTTTTATGAACAGTGAAGATGCTGAAAATACATTTTACATAACAGAAATTAATGACACTTTACTGGATATTCACATAAAAACTGCTATTTCACTATTTTTAATACACTTTTGAAACTCTAAAAAAACACAGTTTGCAGTGTAATGGTGTGAATTTAACTAAAGTGCTGGTCTTAATGCATTTACAGACTAAAGAGAAAAGCAGATAGTGAAATGATAGTTTTCTTGCAGAAGTGAGCTGTTAAAATGAAGCCAGTTTTTCCTGAAAACAAGCACAATAATCTGACAATGAGGTGAGTATCTTGTTTTTGCTTTGAAATAACATTATTTTAATTACTGCATTTGCAGATTATTTAGCTTTTTTAAGGAAAAACTCACTTCATTTTGACTCATTATTTCTGAAAATAAAACAATAGTTCACACTTTCCAGAATTTTTAGATATAGGGACTAAAAACAAGACAAAAACTCTAGTGTAATAGTGTGAATTTAACTAAAAGTTAGTATAATAATAGCAATGTTAGTATTAACAATACTATTAGTATTATATATAACTACTAATATACACATACAAAAATAAAAGCATCACTATGTTATTGGTCTATAGAATTTTTTTTAATTTGAACTAAAATCAAGATAAAAACACTGAAGAAACACATTGTTTGCAGTGTAATAGTGTGAATTTAACTGAAAAAGTGCTGATTTTCATATATTTTAAAGACTAAATTGAAAAGCAGGATTTTAACAAAGAATATAGATTTCTTTCAGAAGTAAATTGTCAAAATTAAGTTAACACTATTTTACTCTCCCATCGGCAGAGTATTGTGCTTGTGTTCAGAAAAAAACTCACTTTATTCTGACTCATTATTACTGAAGAAATAGAAAATGTCTAGAAAATGCTTCTTGACTTAAGAATCTTTAAACATTTAGACTAGAAACAGGACAAAAACTCTAAGCAAGAAAAGCCTTTTTGCAGTGTAATAGTGTGAACTTGACTAAAAAGTGTTACAGTTTTATCATCTGCGTCAGCAGTATAATAATAGTAATATTAGTAATATATACAGTTGAAGATTCGCCCCTTTGAGTTTTTCTCTTTTTTTTTTAATATTTCCCAAATGATGTTTAACAGATTCAGGTAATGTTCACAGTATGTCTGATAATATTTTTTTCTTCTGGAGAAAGTCTTATTTGTTTTATTTTGGCTAGAATAAAAGCAGTTTTTATTTTTAAAAAACATTTTAAGGTCAATATTATTACCCCCTTTAAGCTGTATATTTTCTCGCTAGTCTACAGAACAAACCATCGTTATACAATAACTTGCCTAATTACCCTAACCTGCCTAGTTAACCTAGTTAAGCCTTTAAATGTCACTTTAAGCTGTATAGAAGTGTCTTGAAGAATATCTAGTCTAATATTATTTACTGTCATCATGACAAAGAGAAAATAAATCAGTTATTAGAGATGAATTATTAAAACTATGATTAGAAATCTGCTCTCTGTTAAACAGAATTGGGGGAAAATATACAGGGGAGCTAATCATTCAGGGGGGATAATAATTCTGACTTCAACTGTGTGTGTGTATATATATATATATATATATATATATATATATATATATAAATAGCAGTACTACCATGTTAATTGTCTAAAGGATGCTTCTTAAGAATTAAACACAAGATAAAAACTCTAAGCAGAAACACATTGTTTGCAGAGTAATAGTGTGAATTTAACTAAAGAAGTGCTGATTTTCATGCATTAAAAACAGGATTTTAGCAAAATATATAGTGTTCTTTCAGAAGTTGTCAAAATTAAGTGAAAACAAGCAAACTAATCTGCCGAGGAGGTAAATATAATATGTCAGAATAAAAAACGGCACTATTTTACCTCCCACATTGGCAGATTATTTTGCTTGTCTTCATGAAAAACTCATTTAATTTTGACTCATTATTTTGAAAATAAAATAGTTTATCCTTGTCTAGAAAATGCTTCTTAAATTCAGAATTTTTAGATATTTGGACTAGAAACAAGATAAAAACTCTTAGCAAGACAGGCTTTTTTGCAGTGCAGTAGTGTGAATTGAACTTGTGGATTTGCTCTTCAGTGTTTGGACTCTCAGCAGTGAGAATAAAACCACACTGAACTGAACTTCAACACTGAACATTGGACTGACACGGTTTCAGTTTACCAGAACGTCTATGTGAAGCTGCTTTGACACAATCTACATTGTAAAAGTGCTACAGAACTAAAGATGAATAGAATTGACTAAACCGTAGTAATAATAGGAGGTAACAGTAGTAACATTAGTGAATTTAACTAGATAGTAACATTATTATCAGCTCTAAACTCTGAGAAACACAGTTTGTGCAGTGGAATAGTGTGAATTTAACTAAAAAGTCCTACAAGACTGAAGTGAAAGCCAGATTTTACCCACCACGAGAGTGAGACGGATCTCATGTTACCACAAACACAAAACCTCACACACACACACACACACACACTCACACACACACCCAGGAGTCTGATGATAGCAAGTGGAGGTGTACAGCAGCTGTTATCAGCGTGTGCAGACACATAAGCCCCCCACTCTCTCTCTCTCTCTCTCTCAGTCAGACTCACGGTGTATGGAGGAGTGGGCAGGGAGATCCGCGACACCACCTTCAGCAGGTGCCCGCCGTCCCGTCGCTGCCGCACGTGTGAGATCTGCGTCTGCACCACCACCGCGTTCCTCTCCGTCAGCAGCGGCGTCAGCGGGAAGGGCCGGGGCAGGGGGATGCGGGACTCCACCTCATACAGATCCTGATCCTGAGTCTCCAGCCAGCCGTCCCGCAGCACAGGGGAGCTCCAGTACGAGCGGTACGAGTCCATACCGGCGAATACAGCGCGCAAACTACTCACTGTGAGCTAACATTACACACACACACACACACACACACTGATCCAGGAGTTACGTTAACATAGCTTCAGACACACACACACACACACTAATGCGCGCACTGATCCAGGAGTTACTTACAATGAGTTACCATTGCTCCACACACACTCTAACACTCGCGCACACACACACACAATATTCCAGTGTATCCTCGAGTCGTTCCAGAGAGCAAAGTTGAGAGCAAAGAGTGTTGCCGTGGTTTCTGTCGTTGTGTTTCCCTCGGTTACCGGAGACTCATTAGCAATTCCAGGCTTCCACGGCAACGATCCGCTGGGAAAGAGCAGGGCCTCATTACAGGAGAGCAGAGCCGTGCGGGGGAGTGTGTGTGTGTGTGTGTGTGTGTGTGTGTGTGTCTCTCTCTCTCTCTCTCTCTCTCTCTGTGTGTGTGTCTCTCTCTCTCTCTCTCTCTCTCTCTCTCTCTTTCTGTGCGTGTCTCTCTCTGTCTGTCTCTTCACTTCCTGGTTTGCTGACATGTGTGTGTGTGTGTGTGTGTGTGTGTGTGTGTGTGACGTTGAGTTTTAAGGCGGAGCTGTAAAGACTACAGGTGAACAGATAGGTGGATACACACACACACTCTCACTTAAATATCTCACACACAGACACAGACATACACACACACACACACACACACACACACACACACACACACACA
>CAIGQZ010032192.1:412212-419971 GCA_903798205.1 Danio tinwini
ACGTAGATTTAATAATCAATATCAACATTTATGATTATTATTAATGTTGAAACCTGTTCATTTTTATAGTTTCTCAAGATTTTATATTATTGATATTAAGGATTTTCTTCAGACAATTTTGATTATTAAATATTATTTTATTTTAAATATTATATAAATGTATTTAATTAATTTAAATCCTATGTGTATTTTATTAGTTTTAATACTGATAAGTTTGCTCTTTATCTGGCTTATATGTTATTCATTCATTCATTCATTTTCTGTTCAGCTTAGTCCCTTTATTAATCAGGGGTCGCTACAGCGGAATGAACCACCAACTTATCCAGCATATGTTTTACGCAGCGAATGCCCTTCCAGCTGCAACCCAGTACAGGAAAACACCCATACACACTCATTCACACACTCATTCAACACACACACACATACACTATGGCCAATTTCACCTACCCAATTCCCCTATAGCGCATGTGTTTGGACTGTGGGGGAAACCGGAGCACCCGGAGGAAACCCACGCCAACACGGGGAGAACATGCAAACTCCACACAGAAACACCAACTGACCCAGCCGAGACTCAAACCAGAGACCTTCTTGCTGTGAGGCAATTGTGCTACTTACGGCGCCACCGTGCTGCCCTATAACTTTGTTATTACTTATAATTGACCAACCTTTTGACAGCCATCAGCGCTCCTACTGTGTGTTTCAGTCAATCTGCATTGTGTAAAACTCCACAGACATAAAGCAGACCTGACTTTACTCACATTTCAAGTCAAACAGGATCTGATCTGATCTTTCAATGTGTCACATAAAATATCAAAATACCAATATCAATATATAAGGCAGGCAAATTCAGTCCTTCAGCAGATTCAGAGATGTTTATCATGCCAGGAAGAGAAAATAAACCCTTAGGAAATGTGGTTTCACTTTACACACACACACACACACACACACACACATACACACACACACACATACACACACTGAGAGATACACAGGGGCGTTGTTCAGCTGCTGTCACAGAGACCAAAGCATTATGCAAATCAGCTGGTCTCCAAGGGCAACCAGAGCGTGAGGCCCCGCCCACTGAGCAGAACATGTGTCCTTCATTAACAACAGCATGATCAGTGTGTGTGTTTATCCAACATGTCTGACCTCTGAGTGTTTATTTACACCCGCTGCTGTTTTTGGAGTAAAACACACACTCCTGAGCTTCTGCTAGTTACTGTTTGCATTTTTACATGTATTTTGCATTGCTTTGTAAAAATTACTTAATCAAAACCTGAGGAAAAATTGTGAAATATGATTGAATATTAACACAGCTCTTTTCTGTCTGAGTATATAATAAAGTGTTGTTTGTTTCTGTGATGTAAAGCATATTTCAGCATCATTACAGCAGTCTTCAGTGTTCATGATAATTCAGATATCAATATCACATGAGGATCTGATTATCAATCAACATTTAGGATTATTATTAATGCTGAAAACTGCTCATATTCATGTTCAAGGTTCACACTTGAACAGAATGAAGAGACCTTTAAACCTACACAGATAAAAGAAAAGTGCATTTTATTTGAACATTATTTTTAGCACTATTAATTTTATCATATGTGTTTATTTAATCATACAGATTCACGTCTTTAACGTGTTTAAATATATGTGAAACAGATTTAGAAACAGAATGATAAATATCTTTATTGTCGCTTTGTTATAATCGTAATAATATTTTTAACAGTTCTGTCAGGTTCTCGAATCTATGTAATGTAATGTGTATTTATATAGCGCATTTATCATGTATGGCCATACACCCAAAGAGCTTCACAATCATGAGGGGGGTCTCTTCACACCACCACCAGTGTGTAGCATCCACTTGGATGATGCGACGGCAGCCACAGGACAACGGCACCAGTGCGATCACCACACACCAGCTATTGGTGGAGTGAAGAGACAGTGATAGAGCCAATTCTGTGGATGGGGATGATTGGGAGGCCATGATGGGAAAGTGCCGATTGAGGGACTTTGGCCAGGACACCAGGGTTACACCCCTACTCTTTACCAGAAGTGCAATGGGATTTTTAATGACCACAGAGGGTCAGGACCTCGGTTTAACATCTCATCTGAAAGACGGCGCTCACTGACAGTGTAATGTCCCCTTCACTTTTACTGGGGCATTAGGACTCACATAGACCACAGGTTGACACCACTTCCAACAGTACCCTAGTTTTCCCATGTGGTCTCCCATCCAAGTACTGACCAGGCTCAGCCCTGCTTAGCTGCAGTGAGAAACCAGTCTTGGGCTGCAGGGTGATATGGCTGTGGCGAATTAGAAACGGAATGATTGGCTGATAGCCATGCAATATTCTGCAATATCAGCACTTGTAAAGCCTCTTCACCCTTGTGGTGTATTACTCCGCCCACAAAGAGTGACAGCAGATCAATAAACTTACTGTAGTTTGACAAATATTGCAGCTGTTGGAAAACATAATGAACTTTTGAGGCCTTTTTAGGCAAAAATGTAGCTGTTTAGATTGCAAATATGCAGTTTATTTATAAGGATAGTGTCTATTTCAAATATTTAGAATTTCGGAGAATCAGCGAGTTAGTGGCTGTCAGCATGCAGAGCAAACAAACTGACCATTAACTGACACAAGATGACGACAGAGACCGCATAATAAGTAATAAGAAAAACTCAGTGTCTTCTCAGCAAAATGACCTGTTTTGTCATCATTTTAGACATTACGCTAGAGAATCATTCGAATACTAGCTCTATGGTGAACTGGTTTCTGCTGTCCTGACGTCAGCTGCAGATGTGAATGAATGGCGGAAGAAAGTAGTTCCCTCTTATGCTGTGTTCACACCAGATGCGGAAGAAGCGTCAAGCGCGAGTGTTTTACATGTTAAGTCAATGCAAACGTGCGAACAGACATCCTGCGGCGTGATACGCGCGGATGGCGCGTCGCAAATTGAGCGTTTTGCATGTTTGATGCACAAATCGCTTGAGTTCAAATATCTTAACTTCAGCAGACATTCGTGCCACGGTAACCAATCAGGTGCTGGCTCTTGTGTGGGCGTTATTATAACTTAGCGACTGTTGTTGGTGTCCCGGGCAAAATCCTCCTGCCTACACCGACAACAGTTCATCAAACTGGGCTTGGCTCAGTCAGAAGCACCACTGAATGCTTCCATCATCCAGGTTCAGTTTCTGGAGGAGTTTATGAGCTCACAGAGCTGGGTGCACCTCTGAAAGGATCTAGTGGACTCAGACACGGCTCCAAACGAATCGACGCTGTTTTTCGGCCTTCATAAAACACATAAACCCAGTTATTCTCTCAATATAATCCATTTTAGTCATTTAGCAATGAAGCTACAGTCACCAGGCAGACAGAAGCCCTGCCCATGACACAAATCCGTGTCTGTTCTGAAGTGAATTTGACGCACGAATGAAGTGAATTTGAGGCATGAATGAAGCGAATTTTGACGCGCAAATGAAGCGAGTAAACTCAAATGTTCACACGCTATTTACACACAAATAGCACGATTTATCCGCGCGTTCTGCGCCTGGTGTGAACACAGCATTACAAGTCTTTTGAGACTGTCATGTTTGATTTTCTTTTTTATATACACAATTATGTCGTCAAACTGTTGTATAAATGCAATGTCACATGAGTAGCAGTGCCATATGGCTGAATATTGGCACTGTTGGGGCACTAAAGCACTCGACCTGCAGCCTCAAGCCAACACAGCTCTCACCAGTGCCGATATACAGCCACATCACACTGCTACTCGTGTTGATCAACTTAATGCATATTTGACAAATAATATATGCATGTATATAGATATATATTTATTAATTTTGTGATGCACATTTATTTCTCAGAATTCCCTCAGTTAAACAGCATCATAAATGTCATTACTTAACCTGTTTTAACACATTTTTATCTGGTTTAATCACTTTTATTCTTGTTTATGTAAAGCATTTTGAATTGCCATAGCGTATATAAATATAAATAAATAAATATGTAAATAAACTTGCCCTGTCTTGCTGTAAATTTTGCTTGATTTAATGCATACTTGACAATAAAAAAACAATAGTATATTTTTAAAATATCTACCTTACTCCAAAATTGAAAATGCTTGCGCTGCTTTGTATTTTTGTGACAGACTTTATTGTTCAGGACTCACAGAAGAACAGCTCTTATTTAAAACAGAATCATGTGAAGCATCATTAGTGTCTGTACTATTACTTTCAATCGATGCAATACATCCTTGCAGAATGAAATAAAATAACTGTGTCCCCGTGTGCTTGCCGTACCTGAGTGCTGGTCTCCGTGATGGCGATCAGCAGTTTCTCCACGGCGCTCTGCAGGCGTGTGCTGATGCTCATCTGAAACTCCTCCCTCTCCAGCTGAAGCTCCGCCTCCTGTAGCTGAAGCTCCGCCCCCTGAGCCTTCAGCGATGTCTCCAGGCCTTCATCAATCTCAGTCTCAGCAGAAAACACGCTGAGTTGCTCTGCAGCCACATCACGGCTGAAAAAACCCTCTGAGAACACATCTGTGTGCAGGAGAACAATTAAAAACAAGTGAACATTGGAGACAGAGAGCAAACGCATCAAAACAAGAGATCATAGCACTGCTCGCTCGCTTTCATTCAAATCCAGCAGAAGAATTCACAAACACCACACAGAAAAACACTCTAAACATCCTTAAATGTGTTACTAGATGAAAATAGAGTAAAGCCTGATTTATACCTGATGCGCTCATCATCGTTGTACTATTATTTGCAATCAGAGGGGGCGACTCTGAGCTCAATATAACATACGTCAATATAGCGTCATTATTGTGACACTGTGCAACAATTAATATTTTGACATTACTGTGAGCATTAGCTTTAGGATTGGGGTTAATAAAATACAATTAATTGGGTAATTTAATCAATAATATGAATGATACTGATTTTACATTATTGTAACGGTTGGGTTTAGGGTTGATGTTAATGCAATACAATTTAATGGGTGATTTAATAAATAATATGAATAATTCTCTGTATAATTACTGTTTTTACATTACTGTAAGGGTTTGGTTTAGGGTTGGGGTGGGGGTAGACAATAATAAAATACATGCAATGGGTAATTTAATAAATAATATAAATCTCATTAACTTCCGGCCACAGCTGTATCCCTTTTAGCAACAATCCTGCTAAGTGAATTAATTTAATTATATCTAAAATGAATAAGCTGTGGACACATCTGGAGGACCCTCATGAAAATGTTTGTTTCAGTGCAACTGTGTAAGTAAAGTAGCCTGCATTTTATTCATATTAACAATTTGATAAAATAAACAAATAAAGATTTAATAAACATTGATGATTGATATGCAAATAAATGCATAAATTATATATTGCAGAAAATAAGTTTTTAAAAAATGTTCAAATGTTATTCAAAAATTTATGAAAACAAATCATAAAAAATGTAATAAAATAAACAAATGATTTATTTCATGATTTGTTTTCATTAAAAGTTGAACAATTTAAACAATTAACATTTAAATAATTTGTAAATATATATATTATTTATGGTTATAGTCAATATTATAGTTCTATATTTATTTACACATTTATTTACATATTAATTGTAATAATTTTCATTTATTTTATTAATTTTGTGATTATTTTTTTTATATAATTTTGAATAACATTAAAGATTAATTAATATTTTATTTTGAATTTGACATACTTTAATTTATTTTCATCCAAAGTGTATTTCTCTGTTTGTTTTTATACTTTTTATCTTGCTTTTTAATTAAATATTTGTTATTTTAGATATCCAATCAATCAAAACATTATATACCAGAAATTAAAACTAGGTTTACTACAAAAGCTTGTTGTATTAAAATGTTGTAATAACATGTGATAATAATCATAAATATTTCTTGAAATAAGTTACACTTTACACTGTTCACAGCTTTTATAATATTTAAGATTTTAATACTCTGTATTAGAGATTTAAAACTCAGCCTTGTTAATGAAAAGATGCAAAACATGCAAAAGATTATGTTTATTTAAACTAATACACTCCATATATTATAACATTTTTATTATTAGTTTAAATGAATATCTTTTTACATGTTTATATATAAATTAACTGATTTAAACATGGCATTTATTTTGTATTTGGGTGATTTTTTTTTATCACTGAACTATATCATTATTATTATTATTATTAATACTATATTGTTATAAATACATCAACACTGCTAAACAGCTATTTTAAATAGGAACATTTTTAATAACAAAGAAAATAATGGTGTTAGAGGGTATTATTTTTGAGCAAATAAATGCTGTCTTGAAGGGTTAAAATAAGACTTAATTCATTACTTTTCCTTCGGTTTAATCTCTTTATTAATCAGGGGTCGCCACAGTGGAATGAACTGGCAACTTACCCAGCATATGTTTTACATAGCGGATGCCTGTCCAGCTGCAACCCAGTACTAGGAAACACCCACACACACTCATTCACACGCACACATGCCGGGCCTTTTTTAACATTAAAATAAACCTGAATTTGAGCAGAGGCGTGACTCTGCTTAACACAATACTTAGCAAAACATCTCATATAATGGTTTTCCCCAATCCAGCACGTGATGTTTAAACACATCGACAGCGGATGAAACCAAAAGAAGAATCACGGGGGGTAAAAGAGAAAAGCGCACACAATGAAGAGCAGGTTTCATTCAGGGGCTTTCTGTGTGTCGAGTTACAGGAGTGTCCGTCTCATATTTGATCACAGTATACATGAGATGACCAGAGTAAACACTGCGCACACACACACACACCCAGCGGGTCACATGACTGCTTCAGAACAGTACACAAACACATCTTTATGCAAAGACAATGAGTCAACAAAGACAAACGAGACGGACAGGATCTGATCTGGTTCCTGCAGGAGGAGCAGGCCTCAATTAAAGCACCCTGACGACTGTTATTAACACACACACACACACACACACACACACACACAACAGCTCTGCCATGACTACACACAAACATCCTGCTTTAACATCTGTAACTAAACCACTTTACTGTGTTTACATTTCAGATCAGCTCATATTACATGTAAAATATACGAGTTTTTGTCTTGTTTAGTCCAAATATCTACAAATTATTCAATCAAGAAGCGTTTTATATATGTTTTTGTGTTTAGAAATAATAAGTAAAAATAAGGTGAGTTTCTATTTAAAACAAGAAAAATAAAGTTATTTTAAAGCATGTTATTTTGTTTACCCCATTAGTGGATTATTTGCTTGTTTTCAGGAAAAACTCACTTTTGTTTGACTTGTTATTCTTAAAAATAAAACAATAGTTTACACTTGTCTAGAAAACGCTTCTTGATTTAATAATTTGTAGTTATTAGACTAGAAACAAGACAACAACTCTAAGAATTAATTATTTATAGGTGTACAGAAATCTTATATATTCACACACTCAGCAGCCACTTTATTAGGTACACCTGTCCAACTGCTTGTTAAAACAAATGTCTAATCAGCCAATCACAGGGCAGCAGCTCACTGCATTTAGGCATGTAGACATGGTCAAGACGATCTGCCGCAGGTCAAAGCGAGCATCAGAATAGGGAAGAAAGGGGATTTAAGAGACTTTGAACGTGGCATGGTTGTTGGTGCCAGACGGGCTGCTCTGAGTATTTCAGAAACTGCTGATCTACAGGGATTTTCACGCACAACCATCTCTAGGGTTTACAGAGAATGATCCG
>CAIGQZ010032192.1:441730-452322 GCA_903798205.1 Danio tinwini
TTTGAAAGGGGTTGACACCTTCTACTTTCATACTTCGAAAAAAAATTCAGAACGTTAAAATAAAAATCGTTTTGAAACAATGTTTTTTGCATCCGTAAACAGCATTTCGAAAGGTGTTTTGACACTTCAGAGCCACCGTACAAGCGAAATCTAAAATCTTGAAATTTTTGCACACTTAAAAATTAAATTAACCTTACATTGTCAATTACATTTACACACTGCTGCCGAAACGCTTATACGTTGTTAAAAAATTTCAGAACGTTAAAATAAAAATAATTTACACACTGCCTTCGAAACTTTCTTATTTCGAGAAAAAATTCGGAACAATGTTTTTTGCATCCGTAAACAGCACTTCGAAAGGCGTTTTAACTCTCAGAGCCACCAAATCCAAAATCCTGAAATTTTTGCACATTTAAAAATAAAATGAAAGTTACATTGTCAATTACATTTACACACTGCTGCTGAAACGCTTCAAATCCAAAATCCTGAAATTTGCACACATTCAAAAATAAATTTGACGTATCGTCTCAATTGCACTTACACACTGTCACCGAAATGCTCAAACTTCGTGAAAAAAATTCGGAAGAACTTTAAAATAAAAATCGTTTTGAAAGGGGTTGACAGCTTCTACTTTCATACTTAATCAAAAAAATTCAGATCAGGTGCATTTTTTTCTTTTTTCACATTTTGAAAAAGTGTTCTGAAAGGCGTTTTGACTCTCAGAGCCACCGTACAAGCGAAATCCAAAAACCTGAAATTTTCGCACATTTAAAAATAAAATGAACGTTACATTGTCAATTGCATTTACACACTGCTGCCGAAACGCTTATACTTCATTAAAAAAATTAGAACAATGTTTTCGTATGCATAAAAAGTGCTTTTGAGAGACGTTTAGACACTTTAGAGCCACCGTACATATCAAATCCACAATCCTGAAATTTTCGCACGTTTAAAAATAAATTTGACATCACATTGTGTCAATCGCGATTACACACCGATTCCAAAAATTTACATTCATAAAAAGCATTTTGAGAGACGTTTTGAGGTATCAGAGCCATGTTTGCATGTTTAAAAGATTATTTTTAAATTGTCCAATAAAATTGTCTTAAGAAAATACATGCAACACAGATCTCGTTCATTGTTTTTTTTCAGTTATTTCCATTCGTAAAAAGCTTTTTGAGAGGTGCTTTGACTATCCAGAGCCACCATCAACCGGAAGCTAAAGTCCAGAGTGTCGTCACTTACAGCACAGAGCACTTTATGACAAAGTGTGTGTGGCGAGGGGGCGTGGCCGAGAGCCGTGGGAGCGAAACAAGGCCCGCCACAGATGAGATGCACCTGTGGCGCGCACCTGCCTTCAATCCCACGGAAGGAGCTCTGGACTATAAGAGGAGGAACGATGGCAGAGGACAGAGAGAGAGGACCGGGCCCAGACATGTTTTACTTTTGATTTAGACGGCAGTCTCCGTGAGGAGCTGCCGTCCGTTTGTTTTGATTTAGACGGCAGTCTCCGTGAGGCTCTCCGTGAGGCTCTCCGTGAGGCTCTCGGCCACGCCCCCTCGCCACAGTGTGTAAAATAAAGACAGAACATGGAGGACGGTCGAGAAACACTGCTGTAGACTACTGCATGCTGGATTCAATCAGGGTTATTTTAGTAAACCAAAACTAAAGGTCACCGCATACTGAATTCGAAATTTTCAACAGACATTTTCGCATATTTAAATAAATTTGACGTCACGTTGTGTCAATCGCAGTTTCTCACTGCCTTGGAAACTTTATTTCGTAAAAAAACTTGGAACAATGTTTTTCACATCTGAGAAAAGCATTTCGAAAGTTGTTTTGACACTTCAGAGCCACCGTACAAGAGAAATCCCAAATTATATATATTGTTTCTGACGTAAATAAATTCAGAAAGAGCCTTTTCAGTTTTTCACATCCATTAAAAAGCCTTTTGAAAGGTGTTTTGACAGTTCAGAGCGTACAAGCCAAATCCAAAATCCAGATCTTTTAGCACATTTAAAAATAAATGCAACATCAGCATAAAATGTCCACACATTAAAAAATAAATTCGACAATTTAATAATTATAATTCATAATTTGGAGCAGAAACAGGACAAAAATTCTAAGATATCGCACATATCGTACAAATAATTAAATACTAATAAATAATTTAATAAATATAATAAAAATATTTTTTTTTTTATATCGTGCAGCCCTAATCATAATTAAAAATGCAATGTATACACTCACCTGTGTGCGCAGGCGCTCCAGCTCAGCCTCCTGCGATTCAGCCATGCGGTCCAGCACCGCATCTTTCTCCCGCTCCAGCATGTCCAGTTTGATCTTGTAATTGGTGACTTCAGACTCATGTTCAGCATTAATGCTTGTGTTCTCTTTCAGCGCTTCATCCAGCTTCATCTGCAGGTCACTAATGGCAGCACGCAGATGATCTGAGGACTGTAGCTCCATGTTCAGATGCTCCAGCTTCTCCAGAAAATGCAGTTTTTCCTCCCGCAGCTCTGTCAGCTCCTGCTCCGCTTTCTCCCGCAGCACCTGCACAAAAAACATGTGTTGTTTCTCTCATTTGATGCACTGGATGGAAGGACGGGAGTGAATTGTACAGCTTTGACCCAAAAATGTGACGTATAAGGCTGGGATTTGTTTATTGTGCCGTGACTATTGCTCAGGTGATCTTTGAAAAGGGAGTTATTGGTTTATTTGAACATCTTGATTACACCATTCCATCGTCTTTTATATAGCATTATCCTCAATAACCATAACCTAAAAAGATGGGTTCGTTTGTGGCTGTTAAATAATAAACACTAAAATCATCCTAAAACATCAACACACCTGCGTCTCCTGCAGTTTCTGCTGCAGCTCGATCATCTTGACGTTCAGCACATTGACTCCTCCGGTGCTCTGGTAAAGCTGTCCTCTAAAGCGCTCCAGCTCCGCCTGATGCTGCAGGATGATCTTCTCTGTTTCGGAGTTCTGCATCTCCTGCATTCGCTGCATCTCTGCTGCATGCTGAAGGCGCAGCTCCTGCTTCATCTGCGTGATCTGCTGCCCGTACATCTCATCCAGCTCATTCCGCAGCTGCTCCAACCTGCGGCTCCAGTCCTCCTCTGACAGCTGGAGGAGACAAATAAATGCTGATATTGAATAATCCAATGTATGGAAAATTGAGCATGGACAATATTGTTATTAGACATATGGTGATATTCAATAATGGAATATGTGGTGATGATGAGCATGCACAATATTGATATTAGACATATGCAAATATTTAATAATACAATATATAGCGATAATGAGCATGCACAATATTTAAATAAGACAATATATGCTGATATTCAATAATGCAATATATAGTGATAATAAACATGCTCAATATTGATATTAGACAAATGCAAATATTTAATAATACAATATATAGCGATAATGAGCATGCACAATATTTAAATAAGACAAATGCTGATATTCAATAATGCAATATATATATAATAATGATGAGCATGCTCAATATTGATATTAGACATATGCTGATATTCAATAATGCAATATATATATAATAATGATGAGCATGCTCAATATTGATATTAGACATATGCTGATATTCAATAATGCAATATATGGGGATGCACGATATCGATAATAGACATATCCTGAGATTCACTAATGCATAATATAGTGACAATGAGCATGCTCAATATTGATATTAGACATATGTTGGGATTTACTAATGCAATATATGGTGATAATGATAACAAGCAAGCACAATATTGATATTAGACATATATTGATATGCTCAATAATGCAATATACGATGATAGGAAGTTATATCTGTTTTTGCATCCTATTTTAACATCAGGAAATTTGACTTCTTGTGTTTATACCACTCCAATATGAAAGTGGACACACTATACCTACACACAGTTCTGTCCAAACAGCTTCCAAAAGTTGATTTTGCATCATAGGAGCATCATTGCAGCTTAGCTCAATGTTGTGATAACACCGCGATAAAAGCTTAAGCAATTAATCGCAACAATAAACAAAAATGAATTAATACCGTCTCCGAGCGTCTGTCCTGATGACTCCGCTGCTGCAGATCCTCCACGCTCTTCATCAGCTGCAGGATTTCTCCAGACGACATGCGCTCCTTCTGTCTGGACGCCGACAGCTCCTTTTCACAGTTGTCCAGGGCTTGTGTTTTGGCAGACAGACGCTCGTTCACTTCATTCAGCTCCTGTTTGGAGGTCTGGAGCTGATCCCGGAGCTGTGTTATGGTCTGTGTGTGTTCTGCGATCAGACGCTGGTGCTCCATGTTCTGCAGGTCCTTTTCTCGTAATCTCTGTGCGAATGATTGTTCAGATTGTACGTGGACCTGATGATGATAAAACAGGAGATTCATTGTACATCAAAACAAGTGAGAAATAACCTCAGATGTGTATTATTTTACAATAATCTAACTTAAAATGACAGTTCACCCAAAAATAAAAATACTGCAATCATTGACTCATCCTCTACGGTCATGAACGTGATTATCATGAGGCATTATAATATTAATGTGTTATGAATATTTTTATGATCACTTTTTCAGTGGAACAAACCGTGAATCAAGCAATCTAGTCAGTCTGGTTTAGTCTATAAAGTCTGCCCGTGCATTATCTGACCCCTATGAACTGCAATATTTTGTTGATTAGGCGTGTGATTACAGCTCCTCGTGACTGTAAGTGCCCACAACTCACCGTCTCAGCCCGGCTCAGTCTCTCCTGCATCTGTGTGTTCAGTGAGATCTGTGTGTGTGTGTTCTCCTGCTGCGTCCGGAGCTGTGTGTCTCTCTCCTCCAGCTGCTGTTGGTACAGTGTGATCTGCGTTCGGGCCTGGAGGAGATCTGCAGCCGTGGAGCTGATGTTGGAGCTCCGGAGGATCTCACCAGCCTGGAGCTGAGTGGAAAGCAGGAGAGTCAGTGTTCATATAAACTAGCAACACACATCAACTATGGAGAATTACCTCAATAAATATGCTAACAGAGCTGATGGTAACAGAGCTTCTACTATTGGTGTATCCTAAGCTTCAGTGTTTATATGATAGTACAATGATAGTCGGGCTCCGCTGAGTGTTTCTGTAGGCTCACCTGCTGGAATTGGATCTGGAGTTTCTGGCTTTGCTCTGTGAGCTCCCGAAACTCTCTCATCACCTCCTCTTTCTCGGTTCTGGCCTGCTGCAGGTTTGAGGTGAGCTGTGTGATGATTTCATCCCTCTGTTTCAGAGCCTCCTCGAAATCCTGCAGCTGCAGAAATCCGCACACAAACACACTCAGACTCAACAGGGCATCTGCAGCTATTATACTAATGCCTACGTTTAAAGTCGCCATGAAACAGAAGTTAAGATTTTTCCTCTATCGTGACGCACATCCACTTAAACAGACCTGAAATGAGGAAAAAATGTAGCACGGTGCATGATTTCATCCTTTAGAAAACAACTAAATTGTTGAAGGACAGGTGTTGCTAAGCAAAAGGCTGAGCAAAAACAAAATACACCCTGATAGGCCCACCCTAAATGACTGATAGCCCTGCCCTAAATGACTGATAGTCCCGCCTTAAATGACTGACAGCCCCGCCCTAAATGACTGATAGCCCCGCCCTAAATGACTGATAGCCCCGCCTTAAATGACTGACAGCCCCGCCCTAAAGGACTGATAGCCCCGCCCTAAGAAACTGATAGTCCCGTCGTAAATGACTGATAGCCCCGCCACTAAGGGTCTGATAGCCCCGCCCTAAAAGACTGTAAGCTCCACCCTAAAAGACTGATGGTCCCGCCCTAAATGTCTGATAGCTCCATCCTAAAAAGGACTGATAGCTCCACCCTAAAAGACTGATAGTCCCACCCTAAATGACTGATAGCCCTGCCATAAAGGACTGATAGCCACGCCCTATATAACCGATAGCCTAGCCCTAAAAGACTGATAGCTCCGCCATAAATGACTGATAGTCCTGCCCTAAAAGACTGATAGCCCCACCCTAAAAGACTGATAGCTCCACCCTAGACTGATAGTCCTGCCCTAAAAGACTGATTGCTCCCCCCCTAAAAGACTGATAGCTCCACCCTAAAGGACTGATAGTCCTGCCCTAAAAGACTGATAGCTCCACCCTAAAAGACTGATAGCTCCGCCCTGAATGACTGAGAACCCTGCTGGTAGGGTTAAGGGACTGGTAGCCCCACGGCTGACTGCAGACTCTGACATGCACCTCTCAAAAAATGTAAGTACTCTCTCTCCTCATACCTGCTGCCCTTCATCCGTCCTGAAAGTGTTGATGTCCTCCAGTTCGCAGCTCAGCTCCTCCATGGCCATGTTTTTGGCCTCCAGCTCATCCTCCATGATCTGCATGCGGTTCTGTGTTCCTCCACCCTGCAGATCCGCCTCCATCTGCGCTTCAGTTTCAGACGGATGTAGATCTTCCTCCTGGAGCAGAAGCAGATACAGATTCACAGCTGAAGTCAAAATGATTTGCCCGCTTTGAGGGCTGATTTTTGGTTATATTTAACTTTTCACTTCAGCTTCAATCTGACATCTGTCCTCTTTAAAATAGGACCAAGCTGTGCACCAAAGTGTTGAAGATCATGTAAGATGAACATGTCATTTTCAGGTCTATGCTAAAAGTGTGGGCTACAGTGAAGGGGTTAAACACCAGCAAAATAATATAAACAGAAGAAAATGCCAAGCAGCCACATTTGCCCTGCCGATGCGGTGAATTCAGCTCTCGACTTAGGTGGCAGAGAGAACTTAATGCACTGCAATTAAAGAAAGCACATACAATTACAAAAAAACACCAGCAAATGAAGAAAAGATCTTCATCGGTTTGACTGTAAACATGTTGTAAATCCTCACAATCCAAATACATTAGGAAAACACGCTGTGTTCCTCACAACACATGCAAATAGCAGGGAACACAACGGAAATGTTTCAAGGGGACCCAAAAACGTGACGAACCCGGCTGAGATTTGTTTATTGTGCTGTGACTATTGCGCTATTAGTGTTTAGTTTAGGGAGTTTAGTGTTCATTTGAACATCCTGATTCCACCATTTCTGTGTCTTTTGTAGATTATTAGCCTTAACAACCATATCCTAAATAGCCTTGTCTGTCTTGTTTTTGGGTTCGAGTGAAACATTTCCATTGTGTTCTGTGCTGTTTGCATGTGTTGTGAGAAATTGTAGCGTGTTTTCTTAATGTGTTTGGGTAACAAGGATTTGCAACACATTTGCTGTCAAACTAATAATGATCTTTTCTTCATTTGCTGGTGTTTTCCATAATTGCATGTGTTTTCTTAAATTGCAGCGCATTAAACTCAGTCACCTTACCTGACGTTAGCGTTAGCATGTTCAGTGAAGCAGGAGGAAACCTGAGGTTAGTGGATTAGCGGAGAGAGAGATAAACGGGCTGATCGAGCAAAAAAACACTAAACACAGTAGAGATTGTACCCCGATGAGTGAGGCCGCAGGGTCACAGTCGATCCGCTGATGGAAACCATTCACCTGTCAGTTCACAACAGCACACGTCACACACAACGCACATGCTCCAAAACAAATATGAAAACCGCTTTTTGAAGAACAGTAGGATTTTTTTGATCGTCCACATTGTGTGTAGTTGATGCTTTTTTTATTAAACGTATTTTTTATTAATGCTTTATTTTTTCTCTGTATTATTTTTTGTTTTTATTATTATTATTATTATTATTATTATTATTATATTTTTATTGTTTTCATTCGATTATTATACATTTTCATTATTTAATTAAATTTGTATTAGTCATTACAACAAACATAATAATGAAAATATTTAAATGCATTATAAAACTGACAAAACAAATATAATAACTTGACAAATACAGTAAATATATATATATATATGTGTGTATATATATATATAAAAATGTAAAAATGAAAAACATATCATTAAAAAATGAAAGAAAACAATTGCTTAATGTGAACTAATAATTTCACAATTTGTATTTGTTATTGAACATTTGTTTAGAAAACATAAATGAATGAATAAATAAATAAACAAATAAATAAATAAGTATAGACAACTGGAGGAGAAATTATGAAACAAAAAATAAATACAAAAATATTAATAATTGAAAATGTGGAGAAAATGTAATTAAATTAATACATAAATATAAGTTTGAACAAAAATACACAAAAATGAATATTAGTTATTGAAAATTTAAAATTAGTTTTATGCAAAAATATGGAAAAGAAAATGTGCAAAATGTAATAAATAAAAATGTCATATAAAAAATTTAGAAAAATGTAAAAAAAATAAAAATAAATACATAAAGTTCGAATAGAAAAATAAAGTAGAAACAGTGCTTGAAGTAAATATGCAAATAAGCCCCGCCCCACTCAATATTCAATGGAGTTTATGCACAGCTATTGTTTTTCAGCCAATGATAACTTGCGGTGACAGCTTAACGTGGCTATTTTCAATTTCATAAGGTTCCTTTTACAGCATCCATGTTGTAATGTGATTACAATACATTCAGTTAAATAGACTTAAGCATTCAATTAGTTGTTAAAGCGTAAAATGAAATGAAAGATCGTGTATACGCTAGCGCCGTCAGGATCAGCAGGCGAGGGCAGAAACTCACTTGGAAATACTGAGAAAAATAAAATAAATGTTCCTATTTTAAAGACATAGCGGGGGAAAATATCATTTAGTGCAGTGCTTCTTGTCCGGTCTGAGACCCACTTCATATTGTATATCAATGAGCCAGTGAAGATCACAGGTTTTTAAAGAAAGCAGACCTTAAACGTGACAATTTTATAATGAAAAGACTAGAAGCACTGACGCTGGCTGGCTGAAATGGCAATTCTGTGTGCTATAGCCCATTTCACTAGTCAATACATTATCATACTGAAACAAAAGTCTGCAGAAATGTCCAGTTAATGTGCACTTAAAGTAATCTTTATTATCTATTATTAATTAAAATTATTATCTATAACATTATTTATAATAATAATAATATAACAATATTAATATTATTACATATGTATCTATTATAGCCATGTATAAGGCATACAGTAATGTAAAATGTGTATTTTCCGAATGGACTGTGTCATATTTTGATATTATAGGGCTAGTTTTGACTGAAAACCTGGCAACCCTGCAGATGATTAAGGTTTCTGTGCTTGTCTTTTGTGCTTTATCAATGCACATAGTCAGGGACCACAGTAAAGCAGAGTAAATCAGCATTATTACCTCAGACGAGCAGTCCTCAGCTGTGGTGGACACTTCACTCTCCGGCTGGAAACAAACAGAGCACAGAATGAGGACGCGGGCGCCAAGAATTCCTACATTTGTGTGTTAATGGGTCAGAAAAGGAGATGAGGACGATCCTAAGAGACGCTTTAGATATAAAAAACTGCTGCTGCTGTTCTGAGCTCTATTGTGGAGATCATCACGGCTAATTACACTGATGAGGAGAGCTGACCTACATCTGCACACACACACACACACACTCAGACTGACATATGAGCATACACACACAGACATACACACACAGACATATACATATCTTCAGCACTCTCTCCGATAACACTCTCTCGGCTGGCGGACCAACATTCACCACATGATCGCTGTCATCGCCGCCATTATTTGTAACTTTAGGTGGGTTTGCAAATCTGTGCACTTTCCATAGCGTCTTCCTCAAACTTCAGCCGTTTGCATTTCCTGCGGTTACAAAAGCTCCCTCTCATCTCACAGCGGAAAGCCTTGAGAGATTGACAGCTAATATGAACCATATAGTGGCAGGGAAGAGCGATTCAGCATGTTTTTAGAAAAAAATCTAAACAGGCCGCACTACAACCATTATATGCAGTCGCACAAATGCTGGAAAATATATTATGAGGTCGCATAGATTAAATTTAGGGCACATATGTGACCAAAATGGTTGCAATTTCGAGCCCTGCACACCATACCGGTCAACCCTCCCGTTTTTCCCGGGAATCTCTAATTATGGTGGGCATATCCCTTATTTTTACATCCCAATGTTGACAGATATGCTACAGATATGCTGCACACACACAAACACACACACACACACACACACACACATATATATGTATTTATTTATATAGGGCGACGCAGTGGCGCAGTAGGTAGTGCTGTCACCTCACAGTAAGAAGGTCTCTGGTTTGAGTCCCGGCTGGGTCAGTGTGTGTTTCTGTGTGGAGTTTGCATGTTCTCCCCGTGTTGGCGTGGGTTTCCTCCGGGTGCTCCGGTTTCCCCCACAGTTAAAAGACATGCGGTACAGGTGAATTGGCTAGGCTAAATTCTTCGTAGTGTATGTGTGTAAATGAGTGTGTAAGAATGTTTACATACACATACATATATATACATACATACATACATACATACATACATCCAAGTGGAGCTGCACACTGATGCTGGTGTGCAGAGAGACCCAGCCCCCACCCCCCCCCATGATTGTGAAGCGATTTGGGTGTATGGCCATACATGATAACAGCACTATATAAAAATGCACACACACACACACACACACACACACACACACACACACACACACAC
>CAIGQZ010032192.1:473468-483566 GCA_903798205.1 Danio tinwini
CTGATTCTGATTCTGATTCTGAAAAAAGGGGAGTAGCTATTAATGAAAGGGATGATACTCGCGACAAGAGGGAGCTATCTATGAAGAGGCGGGGTTACTGATGAAGGCAAAGAGATACTGCTGAAGAAGAGGAGTTATCTATGAAGAGGAGGGGTTACTGATAAAGGGGAGGGGATACTGCTGACAGAGAAGCTATCTATGAAGAGGAGGGCTTACTGAATAAGGGGAGGACCTGTTGATGAGGAGGAGCTACTTGCAAAGAAGGGGAGCTATTTATGAAAAGGTGGGATTACTGATTAAGAGGAGGGGATACTGCTGAAGGGGAGGTGCCATCTATGAAGAGGAGTGGTTACTGCTTAAGGAGAGGACATGTTGATTAAGGGAAGGTGCTTCTGGGTGCTGAGATTGGATTTCTTTATTTATTTTGGGTTGTGACAGCAAAATTCTCAAATGTAATTGATTTTGCCGTCTCCTAATGGCGAATTTGGTTATACTCATGAATAGGTACTATTTTGTTGCCTAATTTGGTAACGTTTAGTAAAAAAAATGTTAGTGTTCCATTTGGGATGACAGTAAACTCTACACTACATAGTTGAGTGTACATTAAGGTACAAGTACAGTAGTAAAGCAAGACATTTCATTGCTATCCTCTGTGATATGAATATTGCATATACTATTATTTGCAATTACGATATTGTTTTATATATTGTGCAGCCCAATAGAAATACTAACAACACTAGATCTGTGTTATGATTTATTCAGTCCTACATGATTTTTCTTTGCACTGAAAACTCACATGCACATCTGACTACGCAGTTCTTCATCAATAACTGAAATAAACAGAGATTTCTCCAGCTAGAAAAAGCATCACAGACACAAAGGCTTTAATATTTCACCAGACAATCAGTGTGTGTGATTTATTTCTGCTGTACTGTGGCACAATTTTTACGTAAATGAGTTTTCAGCTTTTGTTTGGATTCACTCAGATGTTTACAAAAGAAATTCAGAATCATTCTGAATCATCTTTTTCCATCACACCCATCCATCCTTATTCAGAGCCTCCAGACATTCACAAGGTAAAAGCGAGTGTTTTGCAGTGTGGTTTGCAGTGGTAAAGCGTCAGCCTTCACCTGAGCAGAGGTCAAGATGACAATCAGTTTGATTCAGATTTAATTCTAGCTCAAGTAAACCTGTAGAAAGTTTCTGCAGAAAGCAATTATCCAACACACGCTTACTGGAAATGCATGCTTCAACCTACACATTTATAAAAACTGCAGAAACGTACCTCACCATACGTTTGACTGCAGTTCAAAATGAACACTAGGGGGCAGTGTGACGACAACAACTTTTATTCCTTTTCACATTAATGACATTTTCAGGGAGATTTTATTGACAAAAAAAAAAAAAGATTACTTCCTTGCACAACACCAAAACAATTACCACAAAACAACCTAACTGTCTATGATTTGTAATCAAAGTAAAAAATAAAAGCAATGTCAAATCAAGGTAAAATTATGTTGTCGCAGTGCACCTTGTATTTGAAGTGCAACAAAATGTACCCTATGTAATCATTTATTTGCAAAAGAATGTAGAAGCGCCCCCTACTGGATTTTTTATCTGAAACGTGCAACAAAATGTACCAAAAGCAAATGTATTTTTAAATTTTACTAAAATGTAGACAGCACCCTCTAGTGGATTTGTTATCTGAAACGTGCAACTAAACACACCTGAAGCATTTTTTATGTTTTATAAAAATGTAAACAGCACCCTCTAGTGGATTTGTCATCCCAAATATGCAACAAAACGCAAGTAATTCCAATTTGTAAAAAATGTAGACAGCGCCCTCTAGTGAATTTATAATCTGAAATGTGCAAGGAAATGTATCCAAAGTAATGCATTTCAGATTCACAAAAACGCAGACAGCGCCCTCTAGTAGATTTTTTATCTCAAATATGCAACAAAAACTAATTTTGTAAATACATAGACAGTACCTTCAAGTTGACTTGTCATGAAACATACAACAAAACCATACCATAAGCGACATATTTAAAATTCACTAATACATATACAGAGCCCTCTAGTGGATTTGCTATCTGAAACGTTTAATGAAGCGTACCCCAAGTAATTCATGTCAGATTCCCAAAAATGTAGACAACGCCCTCTAGTGGATTTGTCATCTGAAACGTACATTAAACATGCTCTAAGTAACATATTTCAGATTAGCGAATATGTAGACAGCGCCCTCTAGTGGATTTGTCATCTGAAACGTACATTAAACATGCTCTAAGTAACATATTTCAGATTAACGAAAATGTAGACAGCGCCCTCTAGTGGATCTGTCATTTGAAACAAGCAACGAAATATATTTTTTACGTTTCGCAAAATTGGACTTGGCTGTAATTAACTTGTTTAACAAAAAAATTGTCTCTTTGATATTCAGCCCAAAAGCAGATAATCAGTAGCTGTAAGCAGACTGTAAACATCTCTCCTTCATGAAGTCTGAACGTGTGAGATGTACAGATGGATCTAGAAGACATCTGTTTGTTTGTACAGGACGAACCCAGAGCCGTCACCTGAAACTGTCAGCAGGAATTAGACAGACTGCTCTGTGTAGGTCAGCACAAGTGACCTCACTCACATATGCTCACTTCCTAGTGAGCGTGCGAGAACCGAGGGGTCACGATCTCGACGCTGATTCAGACTTGGGGTATTTTTAGACAAGAAATCTGCTCTATTTATAAAATAACAAGGTTGTGTTATCACGCCCTGAAGAAGCCAGTGTGCGTTCAACAGAAACAAGATTGATACCTAGTGCTCAAACAATAAGAGTTTATCAATATACATCAGATCTAACACATGGAAGGCAGTGTAGACATTACTGCAATACAGAAACCTCAATGAATCTTAGCTTTTCAAATTTATGAAATGATAAATTAATCAATAAATTAATCAATAAAAGCATAGAAATAACATATTTAAAAAAGGTTTGTCTAAAATATTTTATGCTTACTGGAATTTTCTCCCACAGTTAACCCACAGAGAACAGCGAACATGCAAATGTTTCATTAAATAATTAAAATATTATTTTTTAAGATTCCATTTAGCTCTAAAATATTTCATTAAAAATGAATCATGAATCCACAATTAAATAAATAGCATTTTTTAAATTGTCCCATATTTATATGTATTTATTCATTTTCTTTTCGGCTTAGTCCCTTTATTAAGCATGTGTTCTACGCAGCGGATGCCCTTCCAGCCGCAACCCATCTCTGGGAAACACCCATACACACTTTTCACACACACACTCATACACAGTCAATTTTAGCATACCCAATTCACCTGTATCACATGTCTTTGGACTTGTGGGTGAAACCGGAGCACCCGGAGGAAACCCACACAGAAACGGGGAGAACATGCAAACTCCACACAGAAATGCCAACTGACCCAGCCGAGGCTTGAACCAGCAACCTTCTTGTTGTGAGGCGAACAAGCTACCCACTGCACCACCCATATTTTTATTTATTTAAACTCTATTCATGTACCTAATAAAACTTGCCTGAGCCTTATTTCAGTTGACTAAATAAAATAAAAATAAGCATTAAGCAATATAAATTAATTACACTATATTTAACTAAATGTAATATATATATATATATTTTTTTTTTGTTTATCACATTTTATTTTACCCAATGAAATGTCCTATTTCTGTACAATTTAAAAATAAAACAAATTAAAATTCATAAAGACTTTAATGACTTATATAAGTAACCTCAAAATGAAACCAAAAGTGTGCATGTTTATTCAAAATTTAAAAATAAATAAATAGACAGACAAAAATGTAAGTAAAATGAAAATAAAGCTAGCAAAACATATGACATAAATATATAAAACTGCCACAGTCTCCCAGTGATACTAAAAGAACAGTGAAGCACATGTTGTGCATAATAACGCACTTCAGCCTTGACTGCAGATTCCACTTGAATATCATCATGTCATCATGCGTCATTCTTTACTCAATCCCAGCACAGGTTACAACGACCTGAAATCTGTTCATATGCAGACATGTCAAGCACAGAACAGATCATGGCTAGAAAATCCAGTCTCACAAGCCCATCCACATGTTTGACATCAGAAACTGGCTTTACAGTAAACCTGTAACAGCAGCCAGAAGCACACAGACACCACAGTATCTCGCCTTATACCACAGCGATGTTAAATGCTTGATTCTGATTGGTTGATGAGCACCCTATACGCTATTTTGATGAACAAACAATCATAGTAAATAAAGAGGAGATAAATGCGGGAGTCATATTGCAGATGTCAGATACTTCATGGGGTAAATACTTCACTCATATTTTCCCATATTTACCTCAATTTTACCCTATTGCTGTTTTAGATTAGAAGTTGAATCTAATCTAATCTAAAACAGCAATGGAGTAAAATTGAGGTAAATATGTGATAAATGTGGGTAAATATGAGGCAAAATGAGGTATAATTGAAGTAAGTATGAGGCTGTGTAAAGTGTCTCAGTTGTTTTCTGATGTAAATGACAGCAGTGAGGTAATTTGGGGAAAATATCAGACAAATCGGTGTAAAATGAAGGTAAATATGAGGCATAATATCATGCTGTAAAGATAACACTAAAGAAAACACCAGCAATGGAGTAATATTTAGGTAAATATGTGATAAATATGAGGCAAAATTAGGTATAATTAAAATAGGTATGAGGCAGTGTAAAACATCTGTTGTTTTTTGATGTAAATGTCAGCAGTGAGATAAATTGGGGTGAATATCAGACAAAGTGATGTAAAATGTAGGTAAATATGAGGCATTATATATATATGTAAAGATAACCGTGAAGTAAACTGAGGTCAATGTGAGGTAATGTGTATTAGATCAGAAATGTAAGTTATTTTCTGACGTAAATAAACAACGAATATGGCAAGATTTTGATATATTGATGTAAATTGCCTTTTGTTAAATCCTTTTTTTAGGTAAATGACAGTAAAGTAAACCCGAGGGTAAATATGAGGTAATAGATCGCATATTTCATGAGTTAATGTGAGGCAAACTGAGGTAAAATTGTTGTAGAATCAAAGCAGTATATAATGCTGTAAAGACAACAGTGAGGTAAACCTGAGGTTATCTGAGGTAAATGTGCATTTGATTAAATATCTGTTTCTAAAGGGTAAATGTCAAAAATAAGGTAAATCTGAAGTATAGATTACAGATGTTAGTTGTTTTCCAAAGTAAATAACAGTTGTGACGTTAAACTGTGGTAAATATGAGTCACAGTGAGGTAAAATTGTGGTAAAAATTAGGTAGTAAATTATGCTGTGTAGTCAACGGTGAGGTAAACATGAGATAAATGTGCGACAGACTATAAATGTCAAGGTAAGGTAAATAACAGTTGTGAGGTAAATATGAGACAAAGTGAGGTAAAATTGTGGTAAATGAGGCAATATAGCATGCTGCTAAGATAACAGTAAGGGAAACCTGGAGCAAATCTGCATTAAATATTACAGACCTTGCTTCTTTTTCTACGGTAAACAACAGACGTAATGTAAACCTGAGGTAAAAATTAAGTAAATGTGTGATAGATTACAGATATCAGCTGTTATCTGAGGTAAATAACAGCCGGGAGGTTAAACTGGGGTAAATGTGAGTCAAAGTGAGGTAAAATTGTGATAAAATAGGCAGTCAATTATGCTGTACAGTCAACAATGAGGTAAATACGAGTTAAAATATGTAACAGATGTCACATATGTCAGTTACTTTCTTTGATAATTGACAGAAGTGAGGTAAACCTGAGGCAAAAAAACTACAGGTGTCAGCTGTTTTCTAAAGTAAATAAAAGTTGTAAGGTTAAACCGAGGTAAATATAAGTCAAAGTGAGGTAAAACTCTTAGTTAAAATATGTAACAGGTTACAGATGTCTGTTACTTTCTTTAATAATTTAAAGAAGGTAAATCTGATATAAATGTGTGATAGAACACAGATGTCAGTTTTTTTCTGATGTAAAGAACAGTCGTGAGGTAAATATGAGTCAAAGTGAGGTAAAATAGGCAGTAAATTATGCTGTGTAGTCAACGGTGATGTAAATTAGAGTAAAAACATATTAGATAATTAATTTTTATGGTAAGAAACAGAAGTGAGGTAATCATGAGGTAAATGTGCAATACATTACAGATGTCTGTTGTTTAAAAAGGTAAATAACAGCCTTGGGGTTAAAGTGAGGTAAATGTGAGTCAAAGTGAGGTAAAATTGTGGTAAAATAGGCAAAAACATGTAATGTATAGTCAACGGTAGGGTAAATCGGAGTTAAAATATGTAACAGATATCAATAATGGACAGAACTGAGGTAAAAGTGTAATAGATTACAGATGTCAATTGTTTTCTGAGGTAAAGAACAGTCATGAGGTTAAATGAGGTAAATATAAGTCAAAATGAGGTAAAATAGACAGCAAATTATGCAGTGTAGTCAATGTTGAGGTAAATCAGAGTTTAAATATGTAACAGATGGCAGAGATGTCAGTTACATTCTTTGACAACAGACAGATGTGAGGCAAACCTGAGGTAAAAATGAGGTAAATATGTGAAAGATAACAGATGTCAGCTGTTTTCTGAGGTAAATAACTGCAGTACTCTGAATCTCACATGGGAGTTTGATAATTCTGAGGTAAACTACTGCGATTATAAGGTAAATGTGCGTTAAACCCGAAGCACGCCGAAAGCACACGAGTAAAAAATGAGGTAAATCCCACCTTGGCTTTGCCGGCCTGTAGTTTTCTCTGTCGCTCCTCGTCTTCCATCATCTGTGCGGTTCCTGCGGCTTAAACACGGACACACGAGCGTCATAAAAGCGGCACAAACACACACACAGACAGAGACACACACCCGCCTAAAGAGCGCGGGCTGCTGGCATAGGACGGTCAACCTGCGGGATCGGCTGTGCGTTTTACTCTGTGTTTATTCGGGCTGTGCTGCTGTCACAGCCGCCGCCATGTTTCTCCACGTAAACACACGAGACTAGCGGCGCGGTGACGTCATGACGCGCGCACAACCCTGACACTGCAAATACTACTGTATAAACAATGGTAATTACTCTTTAAATGTGCATAATGAAAGTGTAAATAATTGATGAGTGCATTGCCTTCGAGGCTTATTTTTATGCTCTTGTCTAATAAGGTAAAATAGATGTAAATAGGAGGCAAATGTGAATGAAATGCGATGTTTATGCTCTGTAAATGACAGCAGTGGGGTAAATATAAGGGAATTTTGAGATATTTTCTGAAGTAAATTACAAAGTAAATATATCCCACATACGTAAAATAAAAATACGATGGTAATTGATATTAAAAGTGTATTATATATATATACTGTATAGATGTTCTTCACTGATACTTTATATATATATATATATATATATATATATATATAGCCTTATGTTTTTTTTTTTTTGACTATATATTAAAAAGCATCAGTGAAGAAATGCATACAATCACACACACACACACACACACACACACACACACACACACATGCACGCTCTGTTGATCTAAGGTCAGAATCGGCAGCAGAAATGTTGGTTTACCTGGAGATGGAGATGCAGGTCTACTCCTGCGGCTGACCGGAGCCGAGCAGCTGATGGTTTGGCAGATCTTGAATTCTACCCATCTTCTCTTGGACATCCTTCAGTTTGTGAGCTTCAGTTCCACTTGTGGAGTCTGATGCTGTTTCTGATGCTCGGAGGAGATCCAGGAGCGCTGAGCGTTCGTTTCCCCTGTCAATTATTCAGCACAGGATCAGGTTCAGAAATTCAAACACCTGCGGAGAGATGCGGAGACCACACTGTGCCAAATAGCCCTAAATTAGCAGTTTTCCATATTTTATAATACATGTTTTTATTTTTATTATTCTTTTTATTTCATTATGGGATCTTGATCTTTCTTCCAGCAACTATTAATCTTGAATATTTGTGCACATGTGTAATAGTCAGCAGTGCTGTATAGTGTGTGTTGGTGTTATGTATTACGCTACAGAAACCTTGTAATAAACTGCAGCACATTTACTGTTATTTTACACACATTTCTCTACATATTATTTCTTATACAATATATTTTTGTGTAGGTGTGATAGAGAGAGAGAGTGTGTGTGTGTGTGTGTCTCACATGCCAAGCTCTTCAATGAAACTGATCTCTCTCTCTCTCTGTGTGTGTGTGTGTGTGTGTGTGTGTGTGTGTGTGTGTGTGTGTGTGTGTGTGTGTGTGTGTGTGTGTATGTGTGTGTGAATTATGCATGAGACGGGATCATCAGACATATGGAGAGTGGTGCTGGAGTGGACATCTCAAGTGTTGCTCTCACACACACACACACACACACACACACACACACACACACACACACATCTTCAGAAAGAGGAGAAATTCTCACAGAGATAGATAGACAGACAGACAGACAGATATATAGATAGATAGATAGATAGATAGATAGATAGACAGACAGACAGACAGACAGACAGACAGACAGACAGATAGATAGATAGATAGACAGACAGACACAGACAGATATATAGATAGATAGATAGATAGATAGATAGATAGATAGACAGACAGACAGACAGACAGACAGACAGACAGATAGATAGACAGACAGACAGACAGACAGACAGATAGATAGAATTCGTTTAAAAACACTGTAAAATCTGTTCATTGACATTTAAATATAATATTTAATATTTTCTTCTGTGTAAAAGTGTTCCCACAGCGCCGCCATGTGGAGTTCAGTTTCACTGTCTCTCCAGGCCTCCAGGAGGCGCTGTGACTATACTGAGGGAACCGCGCACGCGTGTCTAGATCTGGTAGGTCATAACAATGGGTTCTTTTCTACCGTTTTTTAGATAAACACGCACACAGTGAGCAGTGTTCATGAAGTGTCATGCTTAAAGCAAAAGCCTTTATGTATAAAGCTGTAGATCCGCGCGGAGAGTTTTAATTCTGCCATCTAATAGAACATCTAAACTCAGTCATCGCCTTTGCTTTCTGTTGACGATCTACGTGGAGCTCTTGATAAACTGCGTTATTTGCGCACACAGAAGGTTTATTGTTATTGTTCTGACATATATGGAGTGTCCAGATGTCCGATGTAATGCTGCGGAGTAACATTTACTATTATTATGTGATTATAATGATCAAAACTAGCACTAGAGCCCTTCTGAGAATCAGGAGATAAAGCGTGCTTAATGAACGCATTTCATACTCTGAGCGGATTAATCACACTCACACAAGTGTTTCTAAAATGGTAGCTTTTTAAAAATGGTTTGTTTACATATGTAAAATATATAAAATAAATATGCCATAAAGTTTACCCTTTACTCATCAGGGGTCACCACAGCGGAATCAACCGCCAACTATTCCAGCATATGTTTTACACAGCGGATGAACTTCCAGCAGCAACCCAGTTCTGGGAAACACCCATACACACTCATTCACACACACACACACTCATACACTACAGTCAATAGTTGATCAATTTCTCCTATAGCGCATGTGTTTGGACTGTGGGGGAAACCGGAGCACCTGAAGGAAACCCACACCAACACGAGGAGAACATGCAAACTCCACACAGAAACACACATTGAGCCTTGAACCAGAGACCTTCTTACTGTGAGGCCACAGTGCTGACCACTGAGCCATTGTTGACATGTCAGTGTTTAAGGTTTTTACCCAGTAGATTTTGGCCTTTTGTGTCTTTGTAAGATTAATTTTATACAATTCTGTGGGTAAATACTGAGTGACTCACAAGAACCCAGCTATTGTGTTTATCTAGGCTTGTCATTTGATTATTGTGTTTAAAGCATGCTTCAATCCCCTACAGAATTGTCTCAATCAATCTAAATTAATTATTTAAAGGTGCTGTATGTGAGTGTTTGACTCTTCTAAAGCACAAAAACACCATAATATGTGTGCAGATATTTAAGAAACATGCTCAGTGAACACTAGTTTAACTGTAAAACAATGCTGAAGTCAGATATTCTGCTTTGAAAATGGTTTTCGCTGTCTGTGTTTAGGTAAATTAACCTGCTCAATGCCAGTTTAG
>CAIGQZ010032192.1:524805-543858 GCA_903798205.1 Danio tinwini
ACACACACACACACACACACACACACACACACACACACACACACACAACGGACAATTTAGCTTACCCAATTCCCCTATAGCGCATGTGTTTGGACTGTGGGGGAAACCGGAGGAAACCTATGCCAACACCGGGAGAACATGCAAACTCCACACAGAAATGCCAACTGACCCAGCCGAGGCTCGAACCAGCGACTTTCTTGCTGTGAGGCGATCGTGCTACCCACTGCGCCACCATGACGCCCATTTCCACATTTATTCTCACTTAAATCCCACATATGACAGCACATATTGAAGACTAGTAGTATCATCTTTGTTTCAGACTGATCCAACTTGATGTGGCGTGTTGCACAGACACGTATATCTTCATAATCTAAAACACACTCCTGTAGGTGTGGAAGCGGAGTGAAAGCAGACCTGGCGGCGATGTACAGCATGTGCTGGATCCTCATCATCCGCTGATAGTCCAGACCCAGACGCTCAGTCTCATTGCTGGACACCAGACCCTGAAAACTGGGGTACAGGTACGAGTCTGCAGAGAAACACACAAACACTCTGTCAATCAATCTTTCACAGCTCTGACTTTCATTTTCAAAGCCTCTGCTGGTTAGTTTATTTTCAACATCTGAGCTGATATATCTGCTGCTGCTTTCAGGCAATAAATGTGATGTAAAATGATGTTTAAACTCGCATTGGGAGCCTTCGACACTGAATAAAGCACATAATCTGTACCTGAGGAGATCATCGTCATAGTAGTTTATGCTGTTGTTCTGATGTAGCAGAAATAGAAAAAGGACATGGTGTAATGCTAACACTAACATACATGACACGTTTAAACAATTAAAGGAAAATTAGTGTTCATAATGTTAAGAGGGCGGCACGGTGGTGCAGTGTCGCACTGTGGTCTCACAGCAAGGTCGTCTCTGGTTTGAGTCTCGGCTGGGTCAGTGTGTGTTTCTGTGTGGAGTTTGCATGTTCTCCCCGTGTTGGTGTGGGTTTCCTCCAGGTGCTCCGGTTTCCCCCACAGTCCAAACACATGCGCTATAGGGGAATTTATCAACTTAATTGGCTGTAGTGTATGAGTGTGTATGAGTGTTTCCCAGTACTGGGTTGCAGGTGGAAGGGCATCGGCTGTTTAAAACATGCTGGATAAGTTGGTGGTTCATTCAACTGTGGCAACCCCTGATGAATAAAGGGACTAAGCCGAAGGAAAATTAATTAATGTTTTTAAGCCTAATGGGTTTGAAAATAGCTGAGTAAAATCTGTCTAATATGACATCAGTTCTTTTAAAGCTCAGGTAAGTAATAATATATTCAAATGGCTAATGGAAAACCTATTATGCCTGTGAATGTGAGTGCAGAAAAAGCTTATTATGAGCAAAAAAAAAAAGTTAATTAATTAAAAGATACAGTACCATTTCTGTAAATTTAATTTACAGTTTTTTTCAAGTTATATATCTATCTATCTAACCTAATTAACCTAGTTAAGCCTTTAAATGTCACTTTAAGCTGTATAGAAGTGTCTTGAAGAATATCTAGTCTAATATTATTTACTGTCATCATGACAAAGATAAAATAAATCAGTTATTAGAGATGAGTTATTAAAACTATTATGATTAGAAATGTGTTGAAAAAAAATCTGCTCTCTGTTAAACAAAAATTGGGGAAATTTTTTTTTCAGGGGGGCTAATAATTCTGACTTTAACTATATGTGTTCAGTCATGTGACTTACCATCCAATCCCACCACACTGATTGGCTGCAGATCTCTAGGAAAAGGCATGGCAATAGTAATGAGTGGGAGGAGCCAGGCTAATGAGACCATCGCCATGACGGCAGAGCAACACCATGTCTTGTCCTTCAACTGCAGGAGAAATAAAGAGATACAGACGATGACATCACTGATATTATAGTTAATGTACAACACAAAATGACAATAAACACAAGTCTACTATTTGTAAAAAATAAACACACAGCACTTTTTTGTGTGAAATGTAATGAAATATTATTTTTTAACAAAAAATTGGATTGATAATATTAATAAACAATAGTAGAAAATTAAAAATAAATAAATAATAAATTAAGAAATCAAACAACAACAACAACAACAACAACAACAATTACAGTAGTAATTAACAAAGACTAAAACTGTAAAGCAAAATATAACAAAATAAATTAAACAATATAATTTAAATATAAAATACAGCTCATAATTCTGTGATTCTCATAATTCTGTGATTCAAAAACAATCACATACTCACTTTGTCATAACCAGCAAGTTAATAAAGGGATAGCAAAAATATAATATTTGGATAGCAATAATTTATTCATGCTAACATTATTCTGAAATTGGAACAAAAGGGTGAGAATGAACAAATGATGAATTATCACTTTAATTAATACAAATATTATTAAATGTAGGGATTCATTTGTTGCCACTTAAGTTTTAAATAAAAAAAATGTGTGAGAGAATCATAATACAAATATATATACAACAATAATATATTTGTATTATGATTCTCTCACACATTTTTTTTATTTATATATATATACATACATATTAATTATATAGTATATTTTTATTAATATTTATTTATTTATTTACTGAAAGTATATATTTAATTTACTTACAAATTGTTGAATACTTTTCCCACAATATTACTTTTTAGTCAAATAAAATATTAATAAACTAAAGAAGAATGAAATAATGCACTGCTGAATGTGCTGGTCAAAAGGTTAATCTAGATTATCTGACACTTGACCTAATGAACTGTGCAAATGTGCATCACACTGCAAACGCACAACAGCGCAGAAACCACATTAAGAAAAAAGCCTAAATGTAAGCAGTAGGTCATGAATCACGATGATCTAATAAACATGTATTTGAGTCTGTAAACATCAGGAGTGAATTTCAGCATAGAGTTGAACTGAGATCGGCTTGTTTTTGTTTGCATGTGTATACATCAGATTAAGGTCAGACACACATTAGTGTTTAAGGTCACAGTCGCCATCAGCTGCTGTATTTATCTACACTAATGGCTCTGACAATCCAGCAAGATTAAACACACTGTACTGTACCATACGTCACACTCAAGTAAATATCAATCCTCAAAAACTGTACATAAAGCCTGGATGATATGACCTAAAATCAAAACCTAAGTTAATTGAACTTTACCTCGACTTTGATTATTATTTTACTTTTTTCATTATGTTATCATTCATTCACTTTCCTTTTGGAAAACAGCCAATTTAGTTAATCAGTTCCCCTATAGCGCATGTGTTTGGACTGTGGGGGAAACTGGAGCACCCGGAGGAAACCCACACCAACACGGGGAGAACATGCAAAATCTACACTGAAGCGCTAACTGACCCAGCTGAGACTCAAACCAGTGACCTTTTTGCTGTGAGGCCACAGTGCGACACCAATGAGCCACCGTGCTGCCCTATGTTATCATTTGTACTGTAAATATATATTTAAATATTAAATGTCTTTTTCTATTGAAAGAGCATGTTTCTATTGTTTATGTTGTTAATATAATTGAAGGAAACAAAACTATTTATTTATTTCAATTTGTGCTTTGATTTCAGTTTGCTTGAAATTGACGTCATCTTGTGGAAAAAGGCTCACATTTCAGATTTAAAGTAAAAGACAAATTTCATATAAAAAAAAAACATGAAATAACTTTTTTTTTTTCAAACAATATTAAATATTTTATTGTTAAAGGTGGGAAATAACCAGCATCAGACATCATCTTGGAATGGAAACGTGGCTACTGTCTAATTTGTTTTGTTGCTGTTTGTTTGTTAAAATCAACTAAAAAGGCTAAATAAATGTGAATATGACCAATAACGCACATCTGGTGACAAAATTCCCAAATTGGCAAAGCTGTCATTAACAGGCATGTCATAGTTTTTCAGAGTCATGTCCTCAACGACTGGCCTGGCATGAAGAATAAAGAACTTTTATTAGTCATTTTTACAGGTTTGTGTGTATGAGGTAGGGCTGTGCGATTTGATGAAAATATCTTTATATAATTTTGTTTTTATCTACAGATATTGCAATTTCGAACTGATTTGCCATTTAATTTTGGAGCTGCTAAAATGCAGTAAGTGTTAGTTAAAAAAGGAACGGAAAAGATATTAACTAACTCCAACTTTTATTCAAATTTGTTTATAAATATGCAGAAATTAAACACTATTTTTTCTCTAGAGCAAACACTTGTGAGTTATGGCATTAGATATCTCCTGGTGCCTTCAGAATGCTGCAAACAACTCTGAAATTTTACTTTGCTGTCGCTAGCTACTAGATTAAGTGTCACTGGCAATACTTTTAAGTTGACTTTTTAGCAAGACACTCCTCATATAGCCTTCTGTGGTGCTTTTTTAGCTGCTGGTTGCTATATTTCGTCGTGCTGTGGCAACAATTCTGCAACAGCTCTTACAAATGACCTGTTTTGCTCGATGTCTGTGACTTTGAGACCAAACATTTCCCATATTACCAACATGCTGTTTTTCTTTGATATGAATTTGTCTATTTATGTTTCTGAATCGGCAGAGGCCATCATCACTTGTCCGCGCGTTCTTGTTTGTTTGTTTTATTGTGGGCTTTCCGCAAAGTTCGGTTGGCAATTCTGATTAAGCAGAACGAAAGTGAGCTCATTCAATTAGCTAGCAAGACTGTCACACACAGACGGCAGTCACACATTTGCTCTGGGTGGGGGAAATTAAATAATATATATATATATATTTCATATCGCAGCCTCTTGTAATAAGCTAATATCAACATTTCAAATCGCGATTGTGATTTGATTTAGATTAATCGCACAGCCCTAGTATGAGGATCATTTTAACTCAACTGTTCAAAAGAAATCTAAAGAAATATCATCAAGTCTTAATTAGGATGAGTTTAATAACACAATGTTTAACGTTGTGATGCTGCATCTGTAAATTCATCCATTATCGTAAAAACAAAAACACAAATAATATTGAAGTAATCTATGGTTAAATTGTCTGTAGTGTATGTGCGTGAATGAGTGTGTATGGGTGTTTCCCAGTACTGGGTGGCAGCTGGAAGGGCATCCACTGTGTAAAACATGTGCTGGATAAGTTATGTTATGCTATGGATAAGGCAGAATCATGCATTATTAAAACTGATCATGCCATTCACTCTTACAAAAATTTCTGTTAGAAATCAAAGTATAAGATTGTAAGATTGTGTGGACGGAGAGTAAAATAGTAAATGATCCGACCCGTAGCTAATCTGCTTTGTGTGTGTGTGTCAGTGGGAGACACTTTAGCTAATTAATGGCTAATCAGAGCTAATCGTCCATTAGAGACATGAAGAGTTGGGGGTTTAATCTGGCTTTTATGTGCAGGCTTATTCAATTAAAACGTTTTATATACTAGCAGCTAAAGCATTGCTTCCTGAATTCTATCATTATATTGCACTAAAGGCCTGTAATTAATAGTGATGCTCATTAATGAAGCTATGATGTAGATTACTAGATATCAAAATAGGGGTAAGGTAAAAATAAAGACACAGACATTATTCATTTGTCATATGTGACTGTACTTTATAGCTGTTTGACTGTTAAAGATGTTTTCACTGCTAAAAACAATTACAGCCACATCAACCCAACCAAAAACACAAACCACAACCAGCAAGCATGACAGAAATGCCATAAACAAAAACAAAAGAGCAAGTCAGAGCAGCATAGCACGACTTGCCAACACAATGAGATTTATTTTTCAGAAGCAATGATTTTTTTCATTATTCTAAGACACAGAGTTTCTCATAAAGTAAAAAATCCTTCTCGATTAATGCAGTTTTTTTTACAAAGTAGGTTGCACAGTATTTAAAAGTGTTCCAATATTGTTTTGAGCCTCCTACAACAGGTTTAAATTCATCTAAGGTTAAAGATTAAAATCACTCTGGGATTATTTTGATTTGGTTCATTTAAATCGATTCAGTCCATAAGGTCTGTAAGGGCGTACTCATGCTATACAGTTGCCTTGAACCAGGGCAAAGCACGCTTGTCCCCCCTCCCGTCTCCCCCGACAGCCCGCACTCATATTACATTCGGGCCTGGGCACGCTTATGCCATGGATGACGCGCTGTTCAGTAAGCCCTTTTGCTTAGCACAGTGGAGATTTCTTTAGTTATATGGTTTAAGTGGTTTGATATGCGGTGATACACGGTCTAATGTTTCACTATTCCACTTTTGACACTCATAAACAATCAAAGTCCTCGTGCTGCAGGAATTAGGAGGTTGGCTGAAGCTGCAGCTGTGGTGCAGTGAGGGGTTTGTGTCTTGAATAAACTATGACAGTTTGTGTTCATTGAACATTAAGAATGATTAATTAATCCATATCAAACAGTCCCTTAAAAGTCACGTCTCGCTTTCAGTCTCGGGCTCAGGTGCATTTTGCACTCACACACAAGCCAAAGCCTAAGTGAACCGTGGTCTGGCACACCTCTTCCAACCTGGCCAGGGCCGGCCTAGTAAACCGTACCTGAGCCCAATTCAGAGCACTCGCAGCTCTCAAAATATCCGGGAAATGGCCCTAGGCATGGTTCGAATAGCATAGTGTGAGTACGCCCTAAGCCTCTCCCTCTCATTAAGCCAACGCTGCTCTGATTGGTCACTCTGTTTTGATTGGCATTTCCATGACGGAAATGAAATGCCCATTTCAGAGTGTTTGTTTTTTTATTCTACATTCAGGCCTTTTTTTTCTTCTATTTAAATGTAATTGTTATTTTGGAGAGATGATGCTTGAGTTTGCATGAATAAAAATAAAGCAATCCCAAAAAAGCAGTAAAATGTTGAAAGTAATGTGTTCATATCCTCATACACTGAGACGACATATGCTGAAAACAACATGAGTGTCACTGTTAAAATGCCTGTTGACTAATATTTTCAGTGTTTTGAGATTCACATGCTTTTCCTGTTTATTAATTGCATTACTGGACTTTGATCTCTGCTCTGTCAATGATGTTTAATGATGAAAATTCAAATCTACATTTATTGACATTTTAGTAGCTTAAAACATTATATTATATAGAAGATAATATGAATAGAAATAAGTCTGTAACTTAACAGAAAAAAGTATTTAGTTTATTACCAGGCAGTTTATTACCAGGACTTTGTATTGTAATTTACAACCCAGATATCACTTCAAACTAGGGCTGGGCGATTTGGCCTAAAATAAAAATCTCGATTAATTGAATATTTTAACTATGGTTAGTTAATTTTTTTGGCCTCATAGTTCACTGACAGGTTTTTTACAGTAAATATGCTCACATATTACAAGTGAGAGATTTTTAAATGAAGGGTGCTTTACTTGATTTTAAAATGATTGAAGGAAACACACATTATCTACTATCTGATTATTTATTTAACAATCAACGTTAAACCACTCAAACTAAACCACACCTAAAATGAACAGTCACTTTTGTCTTATCAAAAAACGCAAATAAATAATTTGCACTTTTGGAAACAAAATAAATTATTTTCAAATGTTTTTCAAATTAAAAAGAATAAAATCTGGAAAAATGTCAATTATTGGTTCTGAAAGTCGATTTTGATTACTTTTCGATTAAATCGCCCAGCCCTAGTTCAAACGATTAAAAATGTCAATAAATGATATGGAAATACTGACATTTTCCTTGACAACAAACCTATAAAATTTCTGTATACTGGAGTAAACGGTTGAGAAGAAATGTAATGCTTTAATTTTAATGTGGTTATTTATTTTTATATATCTGGAGCCTGTTGATCTTTCATACGTAACCCTTAACAAAATTTTATCTAGCAACATTTTATCAACTATAAATACGAATGTAAATAAGATTGTGTACAGTGACCTTTGACACTTGTATTGTGTCTTTCTTGTTTCCATGTTTCTTTGAAAAGTTTATTTTGTTCTGAATGGTAAAAAAAGGAAAAAATATAAAACATGAAATGTAATTAAACAGAAAAAAATTAATAAATAAATAAAATGTCAATAAAAAGACTCCAATTTTTCAAGATCAAATGTTGCTGAAGAAAAGATCAAGATCCCATAATGCAATTAAAAAGTATAAATAAATGGAGAAAAAAAACATGAAATCACAAAATACGAAAAACTATTAATATTAAGATTTTTTTATTTTTGTAGTTACAGAAATTGGATTAGGCAGGCAGCAGCTTTTTTAAAGTGTTCATCTGAAATATCATCCAAATAATTGCTTGTAAAAACTATTTTATAGGTGGCATGGTGGCTCAGTGGTGACGCACTGTGGCCTCACAGCAAGAAGGTCGCTGGTTTGAGTCCTGGCTGGGTCAGTGTGTGTTTCTGTGTGGAGTTTGCATGTTCTCTCATGTTGGCGTGGGTTTCCTCCGGGTGCTCCGGTTTCCCCCACAGTCCAAAGACATGTGGTATAGGAGAATTGGGTAGGTTAAATTGTCTGTTGTGTATGAGTGTGAATGAGTGTGTATGGGTGTTTCCCAGTCCTGGGTGGCAGCTGGAAGGGCATCAAAAACATATGCTGGATAAGTTGGCGGTTCATTCCGCTGTGGCGACCCCTGATGAAAAAAGAGACTAAGCTGAAGGAAAATGAATGAGAAACAATTTTATATGCATTTTTGTTATTTTATTATGTTACAACACTAAACCCTCACATGCAAAAACTGATAAATATTCTAGCTTCATAAAGAAGCTCAGACTGCTGCTGTGATTTCTTTGTCTGTATAAGCGCTCGTTCTTATTGCCAACATTTGTGTCATGCTGGATGGGAAAGTTTGATGAATGATGGTCTCTGAGTTCCTCTACAGATGCTCAGTTGGACGCATATCAGCTCTTCTGGTTTTAAGTGTAAATTTTGCGTTTGCGTGACCCAATGCCAAACTTCTGTTTTAGGTCACTGCGCAGTCGAAGACGAAAGTCTCGCTGTTTCTGATATTTTTCTGTATTATTTCAGCAGACCATAAACACAATAAAGCTCCTCTAAAGCACGAAGCTGATAAGAAGCATTATAGGGACTCCAGTCTTGAGTATAGTCAAATAAAGCTTACGTGAGGAGTATTATCTGTGCATTTGCATTTATGCATTTAAAATTTATGCTTTGCAGCTAAGTACACATTTGATGCATTCTTGCATTTTCTGAGAACATGACGTCAAGCATCTCTTATTTCCATAAAGTCCATCACTTTGACACAGACAGCAGAAATGGTACAAAACACATCATTAATTTTCCTTCGGCTTAGTCTCTTTATTCATCAAGGGTCGCCACAGTGGAATGAACCACCAACTTATCCAGCATACATTTTACACCACAGATGCCCTTCCAACTGCAACCCAGTACTGAGAATCACCCATACACACTCATTCACACACACACCCATACACTACGGCCAATTTAGTTAATCAATTCCCCTACAGCGCATGTGTTTGGACTGTGGGGGAAACCGGAGCACCCTGAGGAAACCCACACCAACACGGGGAGAACATGCAAACTCCACACAGAAACACACACTGACCCAACAAAACACAACATTTAAAATTTAAATACAAAGAAAAGATAGCTTTTATGCTTTAGTTATTTTGTTTGTGTGCTTTGGTTGTGATTTTAACTAATGTAGATTTTGTACAGGACGTTGGGTGCTTTTGGACTTGTGCGAAAAAGGATTAATGTGAATAATGGGAGATGGAAACTCACTTGCAGAATGAACCATGATGTAACACTAATAATATTATTGATAAATTTGATTTATGATGCACTTTTCTTAAACTCAAAGCGCTACACCATGTGCAACAACAAAAATTACAAATGCAACTAAAGACAAAATGACAAACTTGCATCAAATCAAAGTAATAAGCTGAAAGTCACAATGCAATCAATCAATCAAAACAATAAATAAGCTAAATTACTAGTTGCATTAAATACAATTAAGTTGAGTGAGTTAAGAAGTTTCTTAAAACAATCCAAGGAAACAGCATTCCTGATAAATGTAGATAACTTAGGCACATTATAAGAAAATCCTTAACTCCCATGGTTTTTAATTTACTGCTCAATTATCAGCGCAAACATCCTCCTGCAAGTGTCGAACATTACACCCAGGTGACCAGCTCTCTCCTTTATGTGTCCCTTGCCTTGTTTACTATTGATTACTAGGTTCAATACAGCTGCTCTAACAACTCGATAGAAATACAACTAATTAGCATTTTTTTTTTTTAGATTTGCATGTTTTTGAAACCCAGCTAGTGTTTTAACAGAGCAGATTCTGAATGAACTGTGAACCGAGCACACGTGAATGCTAACACAATGTGAAGAATTAGTGCTGAGCTCAGACAAGGGCTTTTCACACTTCAACAAATTCATTTTAAACCCTAGCCAAGCAAAATATGAGGTTATCTTCACTTGACAAGTAGAGGTGTGAAATTACCCAACACAATTATAATTGCATTTCAACCAAACTCATTTGAACATAACCACCTTAAAAGATTAGTTCACTTACAGGATAGAAAATCTCCTTATAATTAGGCGCACACTGAATCGGTGCACACCCACAAAACCCATCAATTAAGCCCATCGTTCAATCTATTTACTTGTGTTAATGTAAGCAAACATAACTGTTCAGTTTTTATACTGATTTCAGTAATACTACAGACATGTTTAGATGATTTGAGTACAATATAAATAGTACTGCAATGTTTCTGCTTTTAATGGATGTTTAAAATGAGAGACTGTACCTTAATTAATAAATAAAAACCTTAAATAAGATTAAATTATAAAACATAAAATAAACTGAGAGAATTTTACTATTATTTTGCACCTTAATACTCTCAACATGTTTGTAAATAATTCCACTTTCCAATAATCCAGTTTTTTGTTTGTTTTTTTTACTAAATTTTCTACAGAAAAAGCAAAAAATAAATGAATAAAAAATTCTATCTGGGCCTGCAGAAAATTTACTCTCCCCTTGTCATTCAAGATGTTAATTTATTTCTTTTAGATTCAGGCAGGAATAAAACAGTCAACTACAGCCTGTAGTGCTGAAAAAATCTTTACATCTAACTGAGAACCATTACCATCTGAATAGGGCTTTACTTAGAAACTGAAGAAACTAATTTGGTCAAAGTTGTAGCTGCACATGTTAGGATTCTGCAAACCAATGGAGAAGCAGCACACTTTAATGGAATAGTATGTTCTGTGTTAGGGCTGCACAATGCATCAAAAAAACATCATAAATGTGCAATATCCATTGCAGAAAAGTGCAATAGATTAAATTAATTTTATGTCCCACACATTTGTGTTCTGCATGCATAGGTTCATTTGTAGGGTTGGGTGATTAATCGAAAAGTAATCGAAATCGACATTCAGAACATATACGCGATAAAATTTTTCCGGGACAATTTTTTCAAGTACTTTCTCTACCACATGTGGAGTCACGCGATCACGCTCTGTTAGGCTGAGGCTGGTTTACACTTCTGTGGCCACTTTGTAGCCACATTTAAACTCTGGTCAAGCAGGACGATGGACCCATTCTTGAGGCTACGTTGCACTACATTGACAAAGATTGGAAGCTGTGCCAGAGATGCCTTGAGACGACATATTATCGAATACATTAAAATTATTATTTACATTAAAATATTTGTTTACAGAAGATACAAGAAATGCAGTGTTTAAAATATTATTTACAGGATATAAAAGAAATGCTGCTTATTTTCTACTCTTAATATAAAAAACATTAAAAATAATTAATTTTGTTTCCAAAAGTGCAAGTTATTTAGGCAACGTGTGCTTTAATTTCAGTTGTTCAAGGCTGATGTTTAATAAATAATCATAGATCGTATACAGATAGTAGTTACCTTCAATTATTTTAAAATCAAGTAATGCAGCCTTCATTCAAAAATCTCTCATTTGTAATTTGTAAGCACATTTACTGTTCAAACAAAGAAATTAAATTAAATAATCGTTCATTAAAATGTAATCGAGTTAAAATGTTCAATTAATCGAGATTTTGATTTTAGGCAATCAGATGAGGACTTTACTATCTTCATCCAATCCAACAGGTGCTGTTTGGTAAACCTAAAGCTGAACATATGAAATATTTTATGACAACAGCCAATAAGAATAAGAGTTTCCACTGAGGTTTTTCAGCCCTTCTGGTATTTTAAATGTTTACACCTTGATAGTTTTTAATTAGCTCAGAGAAATAGCTATTGTCTGTTTATTTTAGTATAACTGTAACAAAAATAAATAAATTCACAGTATTTCCGATAGTATTTTTTCTTTTAGAGAAAGTCTTATTAATTTTATTTTGTCTGGATAAATTGAAATTTTTTTCCCCAATTTTTAAACAGAAATTGGGGAATAAAAAAAGAATGGCTAATAATTTTAACTTCAGCTGTATATCTGAAGACATATCATTAATCGCAACACTCAAAAACAATTTAGCATATTATCCCTGTATCATGCAGTACTATTTTGTTTGAACAGCCGCTTATTTTATGCAGAGGACAGAAGAGTTTCCCTGAATCTGTGCGTGCATTCGTAATGTTTCTCCATCTGACGGCTCTCACGCTCTCAGTAAAAATACTCGCCACCTTTGACATAAAGCAGCCGTTCGCTTTCCGTCCAGGGCCAGAACTGTCTCTCTAATTTCCTTTACTTTCAACTTGCACTGGCACTCTTTCAGACACAAAAATATGCAGTGAATAACCATAAACTCAGTCATGTTCTCGCTGTCGCTACACTTTAACTGTTGTTCTTTGTAAACATGATAGCTGTACCATAAGAGGCCACTGACACAAAACGTGTTTTTGCATTCCACTGCACTTTTCCTTCAGTGTTTTATTCCATGTAAACACGCACTAGATGGATGTCTTTGACCACTGAACTTGGGTCATGCGTACTCACGCACGATACTGAATTCTAAAAATGCGCCTCTTAAAGGGACAGTTTACCCAATAATGATATTTTCTTCACACTTAAGTGGTTTAAAACATTTATCTACTACTGTTGAGCACACACAAAATTATTCTGATGAATGTTGAAAACTAGTAGCCATTGACATTCATAGCAGAAACAAATAAATACTATTTAAACTACTATAAGTCAGTGCCTGCTGCTTTTCAACATTCTTCAATGTACAGTTGAAGACTAAGGGCTCTATTATAACAATCTAAGTGCAAAGTCTGAAACACTTTTGCTATTTTAACGACTATATGGTTTTTAATATATGGTTTGTGTCCTGGCGCATGGACTAACAGGGTTGTGTTTGTTCTCTTAATGATTATAGCTGTGTTTTGGGCATAATGTGCATTAAACCAATCAGAGTCTCATCTCACATTCCCTTTTAAAGTCAGTTGCATTGCACCATGTCGCATTTGCTATTTACATGGCAGACTTTGTAAGTGTAAAAACTGAACGCTTCACTAGCGAGAAATCAGTTAAACAGAGCATCTGCAGCGCGAGGATAAAGAACGAGCCTCTTCCATTCAGCCTCTTTACTTTTACTCTTTACTCCTTTACTTTCATGGAGTAAGGAAACAGTGCTGTACGCACTCCACTGAAGACATCTATTAGCCTACATATTTAATGTCATAATTGCGTTTGTTAGGCACAAAATTTGTTTTAAAATATTTCTAAATTCAGTTTTAATCTCCAGCAAAGGCATAAATGAACAATAATAATGCAGGTGCTCAAACAACTGAGTTATATCTAAACACACGTCCTGTTCTCATGCCCCATATGGTGATGCAGACGTCTCCAAAACCGTGGACAAATCTAAACTTGTTTATTAAAACAGATATAAATATGCAGATAATAAATAATACTGCTAACAATAGAGATGAAGAGGGCATGGAGGCAGTGGTTTTTATATGCAAGTATAAATTATATTTTCTGTAACATTATAATTCTTTATTGTTTTCATCTGTAAAGATATTTGTGTATTGCTGTATATCCTGTGTGTATTAAGCAATGTGTAAGTGTTTGGACATGTATAGGTGCATAACTAACGCACTCTACGCTGGATTTTGGAGCAGCTTTTAGTTGGTAAAAATACCAATTCACCAACAATACGCCTTAAAACACCTCTATTTTAGACCAGCACACCCATGAGTCCACAAAGTGGTGCAAATGGATTTTCTATTTAAGCAACGTGGCGCAAAACATGAAAATTACTGTTGCGCTGGTCTGAAAATAGCAATAAATTGCACCAAACTGTATATGGGTGTATATGGTCTACACTGGGTGTGATAGGACCCTAAATTATTCTCCCTCCTGTGAAAGTATTAAATGTTTTTATATATTTCCCAAATGCTGTTTAACAGAGTAAGGTTTTTTTTTTTCCTATTATATTTTTCCTCTAGAAAAACTCTTACTTCGGCTGGAATTTTGAAAAATTCAATGTAAAAACTAGTAAGGTGAATATTATTAGCCCCCTTAATATTTCCTTTTTCCAAATTGACAACTAAACAAACCACTAATGTCCAATGACTTGCCTAATTAACATAATTAACCTAGTTAAGCCTTTAAAGCTAAAATAGTAGTATCTTGCAAAATAGCTAGTTAAATATTATATACTGAACTGAATATATTTGGAATAAATGGAGGATGAGTAAATGAGTACAGAATTCTAATTTTGGGGGAACAATCCATTTAAACTTATTAAAATATATATATTAAAAATGCATCCATTTTATTCCACTGCCCTGCATTGTACATTCTTAATTGTAAAACAGTGTCCCACACAGAACATGTTTTTGCATTTCAATTTGCAGCTTTTTATGTAAATATGCGCAAGACAGCCTTTCGAAGCTGAAACAATCCAGTGTTTAATGAAAAAGTAAAAGTACAAGTAATCTTTTGTCATAATACATTTTTATGTTTTGCATTTTTAAAATGTAAAAAACACAATCTGTATGATGAATACGGTTAAAAAATTAATAAATCACTCCCCTGTATTTTTCCCCTCGTTTATTTTGGTCCGAGTAGTAAAATCGAACTAACATTTCTCAAAACATATTCTTCTGTGTTGGGCTGAAGAAATAATGTCATAAGAGTATAGAACAATGTGTGTGGACTCAATAACAACAGATTTTTCCTTTCTGGGAAAACTGTCCCTCTTAGGGCTAGGGTTAGTTGTGGTCAGGGTTGGTTACGGTCAGGGTTAGTTAGGGTTGGGGATAATCTATAACGCCTTGATAAGAAGCATTTGTACACCAGATTTCTCCCTCCTGACCTTCATGATGAGGAATTCAGGGGGAGTTTCTGTCTGACCCCATCAGTTCTGTCTCTCTCTCTCTCTCTCTCTCTGTGCCGTGTTCAGAGAAACTCGACAGAAACTCTACGAGAGTTCCAGGAATGCTGGAGTGGGTAGAGAGAGAGAGATGGAGAGAGAGAGAGAAAATTCTAAACTGTTATAAACGAATCCTAAAATGTTGATCAAGTATAAGATCAAACTAAAAGTAAATATATTGTTGATTACTGTGTGTGTTTTTCTCTTCACTACTACCATGTCAATTGTTTTTATATGTTCTGTTTAATGTAAACATCACAAATGCTTTGGTAATACATATGTAACATTTGCAATGCCAATAAGGCCAGTTGGAATTTGAGAGAGAGTATTTGTATTGTACTTTATTTTGTTATATTTTAATAATATACTTTTCATTATCTTTTCAATCTTCATGAGTATTTTTTCTTTCTTCTTTGTGTATGCATTTATCAAAATTAATTGTGTTTGTATTTTTTTCAGTATGTACATGTTTTAATCACAATTATGATTTCATTCATTGTTTATGTAATCTGCAATGCATTAGCAATACATGCCAATAAATCTCTTTTGAATTAAATTGAGAGAGAAAGAGAGGAACATACAATGAGGAGGAAAACAGCAGGGCAAAACAAACACGTTGAAGGCACATAATAGTTTTAATAACTCATTTCTTTTGTCTTTGTCATGATGACAGTGCATAATATTTTATTGGTTATTTTTCAAGATACTAGTATTCAGTTTAAAGTGCAATTTAAGACTTAACTAGGTTAATTAGGCAAGTCATTTCACAACAGTAGTTTGTTCTGTAAGTGGTTGTTTCTGTAAAGTTTGCAGCCAATCGAAAAGATCATTTCTTAAGGGGCTAATTACATTGAGACTTTCTCCAGAGGAAAAAATATTACAGCAAATACATTTACTTGCGCTATTATATGTATATAGAAAATTTAAATTGCATTGTTTGTAATAAAACAATGAAACTTTGACAACATTGTTTTTCCTCCAATGTGTTTGCATTTTGGACAGTTTTTGTGAGGTTCAAGTGTAACTTTAAATTTCACAAACATTCTCACTTTTATATTAATAGAAAATAAAATATGTAAAAGCTGTAATATGATGGTAAAAACATGGTTATTTTCAAAACTGACATTTTTTTGCACATTTACTCATTAATGAGAAACTGCTGATCAGATACAATGGTTTTACCCACATGAAAATATACCTAAAGTGACATGTTATTTAACTATACTATAGTAAAGTGCATGCATTAATTTAAAGTAATTATTGTATAATTGCTATGATAACACAACAACTTTAGTAATATAAACAAACGAGTACTGTAGTTTCTACAACCATAGGGTACATTATACTAAAATATACACCACAGTTTACTGTAGTAAAACCAAAGTATACTTTAGTATTTAATCGGTTCATTACAGTTAATACTAGAGCTGGAAGAATTCATAAAGCTGTAGCATTCACTAACAAAGGGTTATAAGTACTATAATACATACAGTATAAAACATTATATAACGTATGTAACGTTTTATTAACACTATAGTATTTACTATAAATTCCTATAGCATTTATTGATGTCGGTAGCATTAATAAAAGCATCTCCTTTCGTGTGTTTATTAGTAAACGTTATGCTTTTCAGTACAAACCACTGATTTTCTTCAACAACCTGGAATATCTGAAGCCTGTTTCTTATAACGTTAACTTAATAATAATAATTCATAACTTGTCTTATATCTGTAATTTGCTGTACTCACTCTTTCAGGCGGTCTTCTGCTAATTTGACGGCTGTTTTGGCAGTTTTCTGAGGGCAGATGGTCAGACATGAGCTTTAAAGTACAAATCCCCTCAGAGAGTAAAGGATTACTACATTTACCCTCCGACATCTTCACAGTTTGCTCCTTAAATAAGGTCTGACAGCTCTGAGTAGTCGCTTATATCGTGTTTCTGTCAGAGGTTTGAGTCGAAATGAAGACCGAAAAGTTTCTGTTAGTTGACGGTTCAACGGTCGCGCTTTAAAATACTTTTAAAACTCTCGTGGCGCGATTAATAACACGCGCGTTCACGTGCACTCTTGCGCTCGGGCTTGTTTTAAACCCCATATAAATTAACCACAAACTTAAAACAAACAACACACAAACTTACCCGTTTGGCTTCGAACACCATCTTATTCCATATTTCCCGTGTTTTCTTCAAATCTGAGCGTCAGAGAAGCGGAGCTGTACCATTCAGTCATCTGGAGAGGAAATGGGGCGTGGCTATAGATACTCCAGACACCGCCTTTCTCATTTGTATACATACATTTGGGCCAATTAGAGCCCGCAGCGCGCTCTTCAAAGGCTTCTTTACTCCGCCTATCCAATCAGAACATATGCGGCGGGTTATTTCTCTGTGGAGGATTTCCTAATACAGTTCAAATGGTAAGATAACAGTACAAACATAAACAGAATGCTTAATGTATATTTATATAGATTCACCAAATATATATATTTTTGTATTTTCAATATTTACTTAAAATACCGTAAAAATAAAATATAAAAATTGTAAAACATTAAAATTGAACTAATAAATTATCTTCAATGACGTTAGTAATGTTATTAATAGGAGAAAAACAATATATAAACACTTATTGTGCAAAAAAAATAATGGTGGGGGGGAGAGATTGAGAAAAATGTTTTATATAGTCAGAAAATGACAATTGGACAAAATAAGAGATGTTTAAGGGCAACTGTTTTACCCCTTTTTTAAGATGTAAGATTAGTATTTTGTGTCTCCAGAATGTGTCTATAAAGTTTCAGCTCGAAACACCCATCAGATTATTCATAAGACCTTTCAAAATAGAGTAGGGGAACTATGACATCAATTTGTATGCAAAAACCCGGAAGCGAGTGAGCATTTTAGCAGTTCTGGTTCCGTCGTCCCAAAGTCAATGGGTTTTTTGAATGGGATTTCAGTTAAATCACTTAAATAAGGTTTGTGGCTAACACAAACTCAAAATACTTTCACGTTTTATTCTACGACATAAAACACATCAGTTACAGCACACTGTTGATTTTTTTAAATCGGTTACGCTTCCTTAAAAAGACGGTGGCTATCAAGTTGCTAAACGGGACTACAGACGGTGTCAGAGATATTATATGTCATCGAGCTGAACTGGTCTGGAGCGCAGCTCGCTTGCGTTAGGCATTTGGATTTGTCTGTTATTTAAGTATTTTCATGAATAGCATTTTATTGTTTAGGATTTGAATCCTATTTTAACATAAAGAAATGTAAAAAAGAGACTTGTGTTTCTATCACCCCAATATGGCTGTGAACACACTATACTACACACAGCTCTGTCTAAACAGCTGACAAAAGAGGATTCTCATCATAGCTGCCCTTTAAAATGTAAAAAATGACAAGGAGTATATAAAATAAAACCAAAATGACATTTCAGTCAAACACAAATCTGTAATTCATAAATCAAGAAAAACTGTTTCTTCATTTACTTTACTCTGTGTATGAACTATATTTACTTTTTTCCCTCAAATGATGTTCAGCACATTGTTCACAGAACACACACATGTGTGAGAGGAGCAGATGGACCTGCTGCATGATAGCAGAAGGAGAAGCTTCCCCTGTACAAAGATCAGCATAATCACACACACACACACACACACACACACCCACACACAACACATATACACACAGACACGTGCCCGCATACACACACACACACACAAACATTGACATATACACACATAAACATATACACACACTCATATACAAACACACACACTT
>CAIGQZ010032192.1:543868-560478 GCA_903798205.1 Danio tinwini
ACATAAACATATACACACACTCATATACAAACACACACACTTGCACAGAAACAGACACACATAGACACATACATACACACATGCGCCTACAAACACAGAAACGCGCCCACACACACACACACACACACAAACAAACATTTACTAGTACACATATAAACATATACAGACACTCATATACATGCACACACACACACTTGCACACCAACAGACACATATATACACACATGCGCACACACACACAAACATTTACACATACACACGCTTTCACACACACTTACACACATAAACACAAACACACCTATCATAAACACGCAAAGACAGACAAACACAAACATATACACGCGTATACATATAAACACACTTGCACACAAACACACACACATACATATATACATACATACATACACACAGACATAGGTGTGTGCGAACACACGCATACAAACATCTACACGCATATACATGCACACACACTTGCACACATACACACAGTATAAATGCAGACCTGGAATCAGAGATTACAGTATCAGGATCAGTATTTATAAGCAGAAACTAAAGCAGCTTACACACACACACACACACACACACACACACAGCGGCAGAAGAACAGCAGGTAAATTATAGTTCTTCTGTTCTCAGGTCAGCCAAACACGACTTTCTGCAGTCAAACATGACAAGCAATAAGCACAGCATCTCCATCTGTACCAGCACACGATCACTGACTGTACAGATAATTATATCATAACCGGCCCAGTGTGTGTGTGTGTGTGTGTGTGTGTGTGTGTGTGTGTGTGTGTGGTTCTGACAGTAATCCTGAAGATCCTCCGTCTGCTCTGGTGTTGTTTTTAAGGGCAGATCAGCAGCGAGAGGAACTGCTCCCTCCACTTCCTGTCTCCCGGTTCCCACGTCCTGCTTCAGCGCCGGCGTGACCTCTGACCTCAGGCTCCTCTCTGAGCAGCGCATCCGCATGTTTTTACTGGACAATCTGCTGTTATTCTGAAGATGTTTACACACACAAACATGAGGAGAGAACAAATAAGGCCTCTGGAGATCAAGTCAAATTACTGATGTGGAGTTACAGGAAACATTTCTCTTATAAAACATCAGCAACAATCTTCATTTAAGACGACACGGTGGCTCAGTGGTCAGCAGAGTGGCCTCACAGCAAGAAGGTCTCTGGTTTGAGTCTCGGCTGGGTCAGTGTGTGTTTCTATGTGGAGTTTGCATGCTTTCCCCGTGTTGGCGTGGGTTTCCTCCGGGTGGTTTCCCCCACAGTCCAAACACATGCGCTATAGGGGAATCGATCAACTAAATGAGTGTGTGTGTGTGTGTGTGTGTGTGTGTGAATGTGCATGGGTGTTTCCCAGTACTGGGTTGCAGCTGGAAGGGCATCCGCTGTGTAAAACATATGCTGGAATAGTTGGCGGTTCATTCTGCTGTGGCGACCCCAGATTAATAAAGGGATATATGTTTAATAGGAAGCTCTACAATATTATATTAGTGCATATACTTTACATTAGTCAGTACTGAAGCAAAATCTGGAGCTCATCTCACAAAATAACTCACGATAACGCTCCAAACACTAGTGCAGCCACATTTATATCTTCTAAAAAAATATTAAATACATTTTACAGTTTTTATCAGCTGCTTACACACAAAATCTTTTCATGTCACACAATTTCTGAAACCTCTCACTTAAAATGCAAAACTACACGGTACAAATCTCCAAAACCAGAAGCTATAGGGGAATTACCAACCTACGTCACATTGGTTCAAACCGCGCATACCGGTTGCAATAGCAAACATGTCATGTTGTGCGATAGGATGCCAAATTCGTTCAGTCCAAAAATAGAAAACTTGAATCCGTACACCACACTGCTTTCAATGCCAACCATCATAAGAGCTGAATCAGAGCTGAAAACAGCCATCATAAGAGCTGAATGGAGTGAGGACCTAATTATAAATGCTGGACTCTGCAGTTCTCATGTTATATCAGGTAGGAAACAGGTAAATATGGTGAATTAAACTGCGGACACTGAATGCTGAGAATGAAATGTAAACATGTGTTCACATACCCTGCCGTACAGGAGCAGGTTGCTGTCAGAATGCAGTTGTTTAGCTTGTTGTTGATTGCCCAGGCCTTGTACAGCTCCGTCTTCTTTCCTTGTCTTTGGCTCTGCAGATCCTCGGTTTTTAGCACTACATAGTTTTGATTCTGGTAATCATGGAGCATTATTTCCTGCACATGACCACACAGAACACAATTGTTAGCATCCAAAGACTTATAGACCTTTAACTTCTCTCTTGTAAAATCACTTGGAGTTTCAGCGAGATAGTTGTATATTTGGGGCTGATGCTTCATTAATTTTGCAGAATAACTGTGCTTATCACTGGGTGACGAGCTGTTATAATACACTGAAAGCATTATGTAAATAATATATATATATATAATATGTAATTCATGTAACTTATCTCTAATACAACAACAAACTCTGTATCGCATCAATGTCATTCCCTCGCTGTAAATGCTAACGCTCTTGTTTTTTTTCTGCAACCTCGCTGAGTGCGCATCCTGAATGTTTACAGACCTGTAATTCACCTATTTCTCAGCCTTGAGCTCAGTTTTTAATTGCATAAAACAAGTTTTTTCTTTTCCAAACACGACCAGTCAAAATGCTACACTTACTCAGCAGGTCACACGCACGCACGCACGCACGCACACACACACACACACACACACACACACACACACACACACACACACACACACACACTTCCCAAATGTGGAAACACTAGTTTCTTCACTGATCACTAACCAATCACTGTTTTATTGTAGTATTGGCCTATAAATAGGTCAAAGGTGACAGGACGCTGTTTGTTCTATGGCAAAAAAACAAAACAAAAAAAAGCAACTGGTCCACAATTTGTAGTTTTGTATTCACCTTTTCTAAATCCTAAATTCCTCTAGAAGAGAATAGAGGATTTATTCTCAGCCTGGTCCTGTAAAGTACAGTATATGATGGTCAACCCCATTCCTGCATGATGCTTCTGACACTTTCCCCCCCGACAGCCCACACTCTATATTTACTGTATTCTGGAAAATATGCTTTTGCTTTACATACATTTTTCCATATTTATGGTTTTGTTGTATGCTACTGTATACACCAGTAATGTTCGGCTAAAGGAATATGCTCTGTTTCTACATGTGATTGGTGTTTACAGTGTACCAGTTCCCCCTCTCAGCAGATTAGTGTCACTGTAGAACACTGTACTGAACTGTAGATATAAGTCTAGATATAAGCCTATAACTATAGATATAAGAGAGCAAAGTGTTTTAGAGTTAGAACAACAGTGTTTACATGCTATATCCAAAAGTGTTATATTAGGAGAGAAGTGTTTGCCATTTGATGCAAATGCTTCATTCTGACGTGTGTTTATGGCATTTTGAAGGCAGTGTTACATTTTGAAGGGGATGTGAGTAGGCCTGTCACGATATCTATTTTTTGTTGTGTGATATATTGCACCAAAATATATTGCGATAAACGATGTTATTGTCATTTTAAGACCATTTTATGCCACTCATTATATAATGCCAGAATGACATTTAGAGTAAATACTATAGTTTTTAACCATGCTGACATCTCCAGTAGAGGTAGAGATGTTGCACAATCAGTTAAAATGTTGCTAGAGTTGTTTTTATGTATGGCCGATATTTATTGCATCACTAAAAATGATTGAATTGATGTCCATGTGTTGTGCGCTAAGTCGATATATTGATTATTGTGACAGGCCTAGATGTGAGGTGTTTGCATTTTGTGTGTGCAGTTTTGAGTATTGTGTGTAGGGGTTTTAAAAAAAGCTGGAAAAAAAGAGGAGAGAGAAACAAAAAAATAGAAAAAGTTTGTAGGTTGTAAATATTCTGTTGTTTTTTGCAATATTTTGCTTGAATTGTATTGTATTATCCTCATCAATTTACTTTTCGGCTTAGTCCCTTTATTAACCTGGGGTCACCACAGCAAAATGAACCGCCAACTATTCCAGCATGTTTTACACAGCGGATGCCCTTCCAGTTGCAACCCAGTACTAGGAAACACCCATGCACACTCATTTACACACATACACTACAGCCAATTTAGCATACCCAATTCCCCTGATTCTCCACCGTGCTGCTTGTATTATCTTTCAATTTCTAAATATGTTTGGTGACTAAATATTATTTTAATAAGTATATCTGTTTAATAAATCAGTTTTGTTTAAATGCACCAAAATGCATTGCCCATATTCAGAAATGGAGGAAAACATTCATTTTCTAAACGGGGTGTGCTCAATTATGCTGAGCACTGTCTATATAACTTTGAACTGTCTACATTAAACATTGTTTGTGTTTGCTGCCCTCTACAGGGCATACAACATTTCACACATGAGAAAGCAATCAAAGCCAATGCACAAACCAAACGTAAACAAAACATGAAGTAAACAATACTCTATAAAATACTTCATGTTTTATGTCTATTTTAGCCAATCAAAAACAGTGTATTAATAATGCTCAATAATATGAACTTGTATTTTTTTGTTTTCACATTAATTTAATTAATATTGGGGTTACTGAATGCCTAATAAGTCATTTCTTATAACTGATTTATTTTCTCTTTGCCATGATGACAGTAAATAATATTAGACTAGATATTCTTCAAGACTTTAGTATTCAGCTTAAAGTGACATTTAAAGGCTTAACTAGGGTAATTAGGTTAACTAGGGAAGTCATTGTATAACAGTGGTAAGTTTCTTAGCCAACCAAATAATAAAAATTTTAAAATGTTGTACATTATTTAACATAATATTTTTATTCCAGCCAAACAACAATTAATTAGATAGTAATAGTCCAAAAGTCCAATAGTAAATACTGTGAAAATAAGACTTAGTCTGTTAAACATTACTTGGGATTTTTTTTTCCTTCGACTTAGTCCTTTTATTCATCAGGGGTCGCCACAGAGGAATGAACTGCCAACTTATCCAGCATGTTTTACACAGTGGATGTCCTTCCAGCTGCAACCCAGTACTGGGAAACACCCCTACACACTCACACACACCCATACACTACGGCCAATTTAGTTCATCAATTCCCCTATAGCGCATATGTTTGGACTGTGGGGGAAACCGGAGCACCCGGAGGAAACCCACGCCAACACGGGGAGAACATGCAAACTCCACACAGAAACACACACTGACCCAGCCAAGACTCAAACCAGAGACCTTCTTGCCACCGTGAGCCAGCGTAATTTTTTTTTAATAATTTTAATTTCACAGGGACATTCTAATGATTATTTCTACAGTTCTGCACTGTAAACAAACGGCTGTGATTTTAATGGTTTAGCAGGTTTCCATAATAATAAATACACTGTACAAAATATCCATAAATCAGCAGTTTTCCATGATTTATGATTCATGCTTTTATTTTGTATTTTTCCCTGTTTATTTCTGCTTTTGACTTTATTATTTCATTTTTTTTATCTTTCTTCCAGCGATATTAAAACTGTGTTAGTAATTTACTGGTACTATTATCTTATTATCTGTGAATATCCTGTATGTGGTGTGTGTTTGAGCAACCCACAGGTCCTTTAAACCCCTCTACTTCAGCTCAAACTCAGATGATATTTCCCTCTCACGTTTGCTGAAGTGAAGTGAACACAGCGTCATCATGATAACAGCAGTCTGGCGGAGCATGAATCAGCGTGTGTGAAATAATGCAACACTGAAGCAAGTGTGAGTCACTGAAGGAGACTGGAGCAATACACATGATGCAACATATGTGTAATCCACAAACTGATGGACTCCTTCAGCTCAGCTCAGTGTGTGTGTGTGTGAGTTCATGAATACACATCTGAGTATGATGAGCGCTGACTGACACTGACACACACACACACACACACACACACACACACACACACACACACACACACACACCACAGGTAAACACTCTCTATGAACCATAAAATGAGATGATTTAACTTCACAGCAACAGCTCAGAAGAGAATCCCTCGGCAACCACATAGCAACTAGTCAGAACACCCTGGCAACCACATAGCAACTAGTCAGAACACCCTGGCAACCAGACAGCAACTACTCAAAAGACCCCAGCAACCACATAGCAACTACTCAGAACTACCTGTCAACCACATAGCAAATACAACTGCTCAGAACACCCCGGTAACCACATAGCAACTGGTCAGAACACCCTGGAAATGGCATAGTTACTACAACTGCTAAGAACAATCTTGTAACTATATAGCAACTAGTCAGAACACCCCGGCAACCACATAGCAACTAGTAAAAACACCCTGGCAACCTCATAGCAACTACTCAGAGCACCCTGGCAACCAGACAGCAACTACTCAGAACACCCCAGCAATCACATAGCAACTACTAAGAACACACGGGCAACCATGTAGCAACTATTTAGAACAGTTCAGCAACCTCATATCAACTACTCAGAGCACCCTGGCAACCAGACAGCAACTACAAAGAACACCCCGGTAACCACAGAGCAACTACTCAGAACACATCAACAACAACACAGCAACTACTAAGAACACCCCAGCAACCGCATAGCAACTACTCATAACACCTCAACAACAACATAGCAACTACTCAGAGCACCCTGGCAATCACATAACAACTACTCAGTACACCCCGGCAACAACATAGCAACTACTCAGAACACCCTGGCAACCACATAGCAACTTCACAGAACACCTCAGCACCAACATATTCAGAACACCCTGGCAACCACATAGCAACTAATCAGAAACCCCTGACAACCAGTTAGCAACTACTTAGAACACCCCGGCAACCACGTAGCAACTTCTCAGAACACCCTGACAACCACATAGCAACACAGAACATCTTTGCACCAAAATACTCAGAACACCCCGGCAACCACATAGCAACTACTAAGAACACCTTGGCAACTAGATAGCAACTACTCAGAACATCCCAGCAACCACATAGCAACTACTAAGAACACCCTGGCAACCACATAGCAACACAGAACATCTTAGCACCAAAATACTCAGAACACCCCGGCAACCACATATCAACTACTCAGAACACCTCAGCACCAACATACTTAGAACACGCCGGCAACCACATAGTAACTACTCAGAACACCCTGGCAACCACATAGCAACACTCAGAACACCCAAGCAACCACGTAGCAACTTCTCAGAACACCCCGGCAACCACATAGTTCCAGATATATTGAATGCCATGTTAAATTAAATAAATAAATCAGAAAAAACATATAAAAATTCAGCGCCAGATAAGCGGCAGACAATAGTTGGATGGATTAAATATATCTTTAAAAAGATTTGTGAGAATGACACAGAACAGTGAGCTGGAACATCTTCTTTCAGCAGTGTTTCAGTATTAGTCTCGTGTGTCTGAGTAATCTGAGCACCGTCTGACACATCCAGATCTGCTCTGAAACTCCACAAACACACGCAGCAGACACTGGACAGACCTCATGTGTGTTTCTGTACACCCCCTCCCCCTAAAACATTCCTAAATTACTAAATATGCTGATTTGGAGCTGTTTCATTGTACTTAAACAGTTAAATGGTCAGTAATATGCTGTATTATTATTATTTACAAAAGAAATAATAAATAGTCTACATTAGCAGCAAATAAATTAGCAAACGGATCAGCTTATTAAAATTAATAGCTTTTATAATGAAATAAAATCAAGCTCTCAAATCTCATCAGCCGTTTCTTCACTGTATAACTCACACATTCTGATTAAAGAGCAGTAAATGAATCTCTCATTTATTTAGATTTTTTTCGTTTGATTACATTAAATAACAGGCGTCACTTTAAAAATGCACACATCTAACGTTATAAAGGAAGCATTTGATTGATTTCCTAACTTTTTATGCTCATTTAGGACGAAATTAGTTGTGTTTGAAAAAAAAAACCCCACCAAGATCGACATCTTTAGATATTATTATTATTAATTATGTGTGTATGTCTGTTTAAACACCCTAAACCCAGACTTTCACTCCGTTTCAAATGGCGTGTACAGAATGTGTTTGGGAAACAGCCTCTGTTTACCACTATGGAGAGCGTCAGCTGACAGTCACGCACCGCTATATGACTGTTCTGAGGATTGCATACGAAGGGGAGACGGCATCTGTATTAAAAGGAAAGGGAATCCCACCGCTTTTATATTTATTTCTAAGTGTTTTCATGCCTAAACAAAGCGAAAGCACAGAACAGACTCACATTTAAGAGCAAAGGGCAGCCCCTGGTGGTTCTGCAGTATGGGTTGTGTATAGGGAGGCTCTGCTCTATAATGTTTATTGCCACCCTTCAGAGAAAGACTGAAAATACGGGAAAATATCTTTATGGGATGATAGCAGGATAGAACGTTAAAATATGGGTGAATGCCGGGAAAAACGGGAGGGTTGTATGTTCAAAACCCCACATAGCAAACGGACTTGGCCCAAATGTGGCCTCATTATGGCACTGCTGGCGTGTTGCCAGCACTGGCATGCCGAATGTCAGCTGAATGTGGGCCATGCATGGCAAAGCTGGCACTGCATGCATAATGGCAAACTGCATTTGGGCCAGTTGTGGATGGGAGGTGTGTGGCCCAGATCAGTGTAGCGATTGTTCACATTGTTTAAGTAACATTAGGCTGGGTTATGACTCAGTTTTTGGGGTTTCTGGTTAAGTATAAACTTATATCTGAGAATAGGTACCAATAATAAACTTGTTTTGGCCCAGTTCAGGGCCAGTTAAGCGTGATAAATTGCCTGAGATTCAGGCCGGTTATGGCCCATGTGTGGCCCTTGCCTTTAGTCTAGTTATGGGCCACTTCAGGACCATCATTCTTTGTGGTACTTGGGCAGAGGAAAAAGTTATTGTGTGGCCCAGAGCTGGGCCAGAACACATTTGCTATGTGGGACCCAGTATATAATCATTATTGTTTAGACTTTTAGAGTGCTTTTTAAGACTATTCAGAGTGCAATGTAGCCAAATGCATGGAGATTTAATTGCTTAATTAGCTTAATAGTTCAAACCTCTCCACATATTAAAGCTGAAATATTGACTGAATGTTCTGTGACTATTTAATGAGCTGTTGCACATTAACACTTACAATGAAAACTACAAAAGGGTGTATTAATCTTAACTGATGTCAAATCCTTATTTAAAGCCTACTAATGTGTTAAAATCATAGTCATAACTACAAGTTACATAGTATCTTACATAACTATAAGATACAAGCTGTATCTCCTCCCTGCCTACATCTGGCCACGTGGTGCACCGACAATAATCTGCACCTTAACACCGACAAGACCAAGGAGCTAATTGTGGACTTCAGGAAGGGACGAACAGGCTCACATGATCCCATCTACATCAATGGGATGGCCGTCGAGCCTGTATCATCCTTCAAGTTCCTGGGGACCCACATCTCCAAGGACCTTTCCTGGACCACCAACACCTCCAGCCTGGTCAAGAAGGCTCACCAGTGCCTATTTTTCTTAAGGCAACTTAAGAAGAACCAGCTGTCATCAGCTGTCTTGGTGAACTTCTAAACTCCACACAGAAACACACACTGACCCACCCTTTTGTACAGTATTAAAATAAATACAAATTATTTTTTTTTTGGAAATAGGGTATATGCCGAAGTATGCTAAAGGAGAACAAGCAAAATAATCTGCCAATGGCGTAAGCAGAATAATTTTTTATGTCGAAAGAAAAAACAAGATTATTATTACTTTTTTAGGACTACACCACTGGTCAACAGCACCTTTAGACCAGTGAAAACTGGTGACGTGTTCAATACTTATTTCCCCCCTGTACATCACAGAAAAACTAAATAGCCCAATGCCAGTTTTTTCCCAACATCATGAAGCCCAAATGGAGACGTTACTCAAGAGTCTGAAACAAAAAGAGTGTGTGACACAAAGCAGAAGTGACATATATCTCCTCCGATCACACCGTTTCCTCTCACAGTTACACAGCGGAAGACACAACTTCCTCAAACGACACAACACACACTCGAAGCAAACACCTCGGACTGCAGCAGCAGGTAAACATACACACACACACACACACCGGGCCTGCTGTGTGTCCGTCAGTTTGGCGAGCGCAGATGGAGGCCTTCAGCTCCAAAGACATGGCCATGCAGGCGCAGAAGAAGATCCTGAGCCGCATGGCCAGCAAATCTGTGGCTCAGATGTTCATCGATGACAACAGCAGCGAGGTGCTGGACGAGCTGTACCGCGTTTCCAAGGAGCACTCAGGGAACCGCGCAGAGGCCCAGAAGGTGGTCAAGAACATGATCAAGATCGCTGTCAAGGTCGGAGTTCTGTTCCGACACGAGAAGTTCAGCACAGAGGAGCTCGTCATCGCACAAGAGTTCAGAAAAAAACTGCATCACGCAGCCATGACGGCCATCAGCTTCCAGGAGGTACACACACACACACATATATGTACACACATATAAACATGCACACACACTACACAGACATACACACACACACACACATAAAAACATGTGCGCACACAAATATATACATGCACACACATATTCGTGCATACACACTACTACTACACACACATAAACATGCTCACACACTACAAAAACATACACACACATATATACATGAACACACACAAATATATGCATGCACACACACTCATACATATATGTACACACATAAACATGCACACATACAGTACACAAACATACACACAAATACTATACACAGTATACACATGCGCACACACATTACAGACATACACAAACAAACATATATACATAATATACACTGTATATATGCATGCACACTGACATGCACACACACACACACACTACACACATATATATTTATACTGTGTATATACATGCACACACATATATACACATATACACACCTACATAAATGCACACATATATACATGCTCACACACATATACTACACACAGTATACACATGCGCACACACACTACAGACATACACACATATGAATAATAAATACTTATATATATTTATACTGCGCATATACATGCACACACATATATACACACACAAACACATATAAAAACACATACACACAGATGCACACACTACACATACATGCAAACACACACACACACACACACACACACACACAGACATGTCACACACATACACACGCACTCATACATGCACACATACATATACTACACACACACACACATATTCCTACAGGTGAATACTGATTGTTCATTCCGGTGAATAAAGCATGATGTTTATCAGTTCAGTGTGTTCATTTCACAAACCACATCCACACTGCCAACTCTGAACATCCTAGCAGCAACCGTCCAGAAAACCCTAGAAACCTCACACTTTACTGTTTAACAACTACTATTGAACACTGTAGAAACTGTACACTGTCGCAACCATCTAGAACACACACTGCACAGCAACTACTCTGAACACTCTAGAAACTGCATAGTAACTGCTCAAGTGTTGCACTGGCTGTGGTTTACATGTTTAATCTTTCTACAGCGCACAATGACTTTAACTCAGACTGCACACTTCAGAGTCATCACATTTTATTTCATGTTTGTGCTTTTCAATGTTAATTATTCCTAATTAGACTTTTTGTTTTTGCATTTTAGGCTCCTTTTGAGGACAAAATATGTGTTTTTTGTGCGGATGCAAGCTGCTGCAAGTGAAGTTGTTTATCTGATTCAGTCCGCTGTCATTTCACTCATGCGGTGTAATGAGATATGACTGAAACTAACAGCAAAGCGTACATTTATATTGTTTACGTGCAGACGAACAGTTAGTTTGAGTTTACCTTCAATTTGTGTGCTTTTGGTCATTAAAATGCATTAATAAATTAGCGACAAAGTACTAAAAATAAACACTACATGATACTCGAACATAATCAGTAGACAATAGACAGATACTGGTGACTTCAAATTAATAACAGCATGCATCTGCAAAACTCTCTAATTTATTTCATTCATTCATTTTCTTTTCGCTTAGTCCCTTTATTAATCAGGAGTCGCCACAGCAGAATGAACCGCCAACTAATCCAGCATATGTTTTACACAGCAACCTAATACTGTAAAAAAAACACCCACACACACTCATTCACACACACACACACACACACACACACACACACACACACACTCATACACTACAGCCAATTTAGCTCATCAATCCCCCTATAGCGCATGTGTTTGGACTGTGGGGGAAACCGGAGCACCCGGAGGAAACCCACACCAACATGGGGAGAACATGCAAACTCCACACAGAAACACCAACTGACCCAGCCGGGGCTCAAACCAGAGACCTTCTTGCTGTGAGGCGATCATGCTACCCACTGCGCCACTGTGATCCCTTTCTATGAGAAGAGTAAAGTCCACATCATAAATATAACAATGGCACAATAAAAGAATTAACAATAAAGCCTAGTTTGGAATCAGGCTAATACAGATCCACAATTAATTAAATAATTACTAAACATTTACACTCCATTTACCTCAAGTGATTCCAGAGGGTTTTTTTTCCATTACATGATGAAAGGATGTAATATTTCACTAGTTATTCTGTAAGATACTAGTAATCAGCTTCTTAAAGGTGCTGTATGTAAGTTTTTGACCAAAAAAAAAACACCATAATATGTGTGTAGATATTCAGAAACATGCTCAGTGAGCATTCTTGTTTATCTGAGAAACACTGCTGAAGTCAGATATTCTGCTGTGAACGTGCGTTACGTGCTGGAATGGCTGAATTTGTCTCTTTAACCCACCCAATGCCAGTTTAGCCAATTATATTTCAGCACCCCGGGTTGCCAGATGGTGAAAAACTACGTATTTCATTCATTCAGTCAGGAAGGATCTCAAAGCATGCATCCGCAACCGAAATGCGACCTCCGGTGGACAGTAGCACCCTCGGAAATGAGATGCAGATTCAGAGTTCCACATAAGGTGGCTATTAATTAGTAAATAATATAAGTATTAGGAGCGTAAACATTAGATGAGCAGGTTACACTGTAACCCCGTGTCCTAACAACACATTACATGACGAGATTTGCAGTGATATTTGGCTGCTTGCAGCAGACGAAACACGACTTAAATGTAAATACAGCCATTCAGAAGCACAGAATAGTGCACTCACTGCACTCCAGCACAATGGTGAGGTTTATACAGGGCCGCTGCTGGCCAAAAGGGTGCCCTATGCAAAATTTTACTGTGGTGCACCCCCAGAGGAACAAAAACACACAAAACATATTAATTTAAACATGTATTTATTTATTATTATACATGTGCATTTAAACACTCAAAATTATACAAAATAATAGTTTACATTAAAATTAACACTAATGTTTTCTGCTGAAGCATTCCTAATTTCAAACATTTTACAAAAGATAAGGAATAAACCTTCTCTGTACCTGTGGAGATGGCCGGTCCTCAGTGCTGCACCCTGTGTCTGTACCTGTGCAGCTGTTGGTGCCTCTGGAGCAGTGCTGGATCAGGACACCTCATCTTCTTTTGTGGCAAATTTTAGCATTGAACCTGCATGTAGAATACAGAATAAATCAGTCATTTAAAGAAAAACTGATGACATAGCATTAAAACAACGGGCTAGTCCAGCACTCCTCATAATGTGTCTAAACTACAGCCACAATGTGGATTTAACTTGCACTATAATCTAGGGTGACAAACACTGAGCCTTGCTGTCAGTAAAAATCCTATACATTTGTGGTTTTTAGGAATTAAAAAGTGTAAAATAAGTGTATTTTTAAACAAAAACTTTAACATTCAGAAAACAGATCATCATTAATGAATTCAAACAATAAAAATGGTTCATGGCCTGTGGTTAACAATAATTTGACTCATTTTATATTATTGATCTTTCAGAAATCACAGAATGAGTCCCTTTTGTTATTTCATATTGTACTGTACACAAATGAACAACTGGCCTGAAAACACACCAATCCACTCATGTAAAGACTAAAGAGACTTTATTGTCATTGCAGTGATACAAGCAATACCACCTGCAGCAATCAGAAATGTGTACAAATAGACAAAACAATAAACAATGATAACTGCCCAGAATTATATAATATCTAATAATATAATAACTATATAATAATAAATAATACATACAGTGAAATAATTGTGCAGTGCATGTGTATGTGTGTGTAACATTAGTTGGTGTGCAAACAGAATTGTAAAGTATTGCACAAGTTAATAATAATAATTGAGTTTCATTATCAGCAACATGGGGAAGAGGGGCAAACGCCAACAGTCATAGAACATGTGCTGTCATAGTTTAGCAAGAAACTGAACGTAAACAACAACAAATAAGGCAGATTTGGTGCAGTTGTAGAGAAGTTTAATCGTTAGCCTCACTAATTTACATGAACAACCAAAAATATGTTTTCTCTTGATGGACATAAATTACCTGAAAGTGATGCACACGATCATCTTGTACTTTTTTCCTCTTTTTGGCTCCAGACTGCTGTTGTCTTTTTCCGGGCATACAGCTGCAACTTGCATCAATGCTGCTAGCAGCCGCAAACATAAGTGGACCGGACCGCACAACGTGCACGAGTCTATGCGCATACACAGAAAAAAATATGTCACATTTGTTTTTGTGGTCTTCATAAAATGAATTTTTAAAAAGGTATTTAACAACATATTATCAATATATCTTTTATTTACACTCAGTTTATGTTAATATTATTGAATAAATGTTAATAAATTATTTTTTTTGTGCAACCGAGATGGTGCCCCCTCTGGAGTTGAGGCCCTACGCAACCTGCGTACTCTGCATATAGAGACTGGGTTTATAATCTAATGAATACATATTAAACCTGTTTAACATGATTAACTGTAGATGCTGAATCACTGATATGTGTTGGTCTGCACTGAGTCTCAGTTCTAGAGTTCAGTTTCAGACGCTAGATCTGAGCTGAACTATCTGCTGCTGCTTTCAGTATATGACCATAAATGTGCTGTAAAACAGCATTCAGACTCACATTATTAGCATTGAACACTGAATAAAGCACATGAGGTGCACCTGAGCTGATCATTGTTCAAATGTGAGAAGTAGAAGCTGTTTCTAAAATATAAATTTGAGGTGTTGATTAGAAAAAAACACCTTTTATTATGGAAATATTCCTTCTATCGTGTGCCGTTGCTTTTATTTAGAGCCAGGTTTAAATCACAGCCTTTAGGCTTGATAGTTAGGCACACTGCTGTTGTTGTCATCCATCTGGCAACCTGCACTCACTTTTGGTTTTGAATCAGGTGTGCAATACCTAGATCAACCACTGGGTGTCAAACTTACATACTGCACCTTTAAGGGGGCTAATAATATTATTGTTTATTTTTTATTTAAAAACTGCTTTTATTCTATCCAAATTAAAATAAATAAGAGTTTCTCCAGTAGACAAATGTAATAGGAAATACTGTAAAAAATGTGCTTGCTCTGTTAAACAGCACTTTGGAATTAAAAAACAATTATAACTTTATATACACTTTTTCAGTGTATACTGCTTTGCATCATCATGTACTGTGCTTTCTTTACTGAATTTCTTGAAATACCTGAAAGTTTCTTCATAATTCTTCCTGACAAGTAATTTTAAATGCAGAAACACTTTAAATAAATGTGAAAATGTTTCTGCGTGTCTCCGTTAGGTGGAGTTTACCTTCGACAAGAGCGTGATGATAAACCTTCTGTCCGAGTGTCGGGATCTGCTGCTGAAGCTGGTGGAGAAACACCTCACGCCCAAATCTCTGGACCGCATCAGGCACGTCTTTAACCATTACTCGAACCCGGAGCTCCTGACGCACCTGTACGACCCACAGGGCAACCTGTGGAGCAACCTGAGCAAGATCTGCAGCGGCCTCAACCGTATGATTGAGGAGGGAAAACTCTGAGCCACGAAACACAGAATTGAACACCTGAGACACACTGTCAAAGAAAATAATGATAAAGTCAAGACAACACATATTTTTTTTATGTTGCTCTAACTTATTTTTATAAGTTAATCAGGTTTCAAAAAAAATTTTTTAAGTTACACAAAGTTTAACTTAATATTTTCAGTCAGTTTAATTGATGTAAGTCAACTGAAAAAGTTAAGTCAGTAAGAATTGTTATACAGTGCACGGGGAACACAGCAGTACTCCCATTTCAGACTCATTTTAGCATCTTTCCAGCTGAAAATGATGGTTTACTAAATAATGATAACAGCTAATAGGAACCATTCAGATTGCATTGAGGTCAAGTTAGTTTTATATTCGCACACTCCGACATTCTCCTTAGGGAAATCATATTAGCAGCCAATGACTATCAAAGTACATCAGTGCTCACAGTCAAGTGAATAGTGCTCATGTTGTTTTAAAGTCAAACTTACACTCAGCGGCCACTTTATTAGGAACACCTTACTAGTACCGGGTCGGACCCCCTTTTGCCTTCAGATCTGCCTTAATCCTTGGTGTCACAGATTCAACAAGCTACTAGAAATATTCCTCAGAGATTTTGCTCCATATTGTCATGATAGCATCACACAGTTGCTGCAGATTTGTCGGCTGCACATCCA
>CAIGQZ010032192.1:669220-680672 GCA_903798205.1 Danio tinwini
TGTGTGTGTGTGTGTGTGTGTGTGTGTGTGTGTGTGTGTGTGTGTGTAGACTCTGAGTGAATAATTATTCCTCTCTCTCCGTGTTGTCAGATGGAGCAGAACTTTAGTTCAGAGTCGATATTCTCCTGTTTTACAGCGTTCAGCATCATAACCAGACACAATATCCACATGTTTTATGCTGCTTTTGGACAGAATTTCATTCATTCATTCATTCATTTTCTTTTCCGCTTGGCCCAATGAGCAGTCAACTTATCCAGCATATGTTTTAAGCAGTGCATGCCCTTACGGCTGCAACCCAGTACTGGGAAACACCCATACACAGTCATTCACACTCATACACTACAGTATACTGCCAATTTAGTTCATATATATATATAGCGCATATGTTTGGACTGTGGGGGAAACCGGAGCACCCGGAGGAAACCCACACCAACACGGGGAGAACATGCAAACTCCACACAGAAACACACACTGACCCAGCTGAGGCTCGAATTAGTGACCTTCTTACTGTGAGGCAATCGTGCTACCCACTGTGACACTCCAAGCACTATATAAATGTATGGAATTATTATTATTATAAGTAATTGTAATCACTATAGGAAGTAGGAGGAACATGTTACAAGGACACTTTACAATAAAGGGATTCCCCATTTTTGTATTATTTTATTTGCACAAAAATATTTTAATTATTAGAGTAGACATTAAATGTAAAAATGCAGATATATGCTAACTGACTTTAAGAGTATAATAAATAAAACTTAACACATGAAATAAACCATTATTATAATAATAATAATATAATTTTAACTTTTATTTAAGGTTTACAATGCAAATCCAATAAGATCATTTGTTTGATAAGCAAAATATATATGTCTTATATTTATACTAAAAAAGAGAAAATATAACTTAACAAAACTGCTTTGTACATAAATCATATAAACATTTGCATATTACTCAGTGTACATTTACATACATTTACATCTAGTTAATAAACACTCAATGATGGGCTAAAAAACTGTGTTTCTGTGGGCGCAGACTTCATGTGGGCTTAATCACAGACATGCTTGATCATTTCTCTACAGCCAACAAACATGCAAATAAATAAAAGGCTGATTGTATAGTAGAGCTGCACAATATATGGTTTCAGCATCGATATCGCAACGTGATCATTCGCGAGTCACATCGCAGGATATGCAGTGTTGAGTTTGTATAATAATTCATTTTGCGTGTGTTTTTGATGCCTGTGATTGTATAATTATTTTAAAAGCACTCAGGTATGAGATATTGTACCACTTGTGACCTTAACTATGACCTTAACTATGACCTATAACTATTTTTTTAGTCTTTGGTGTGTGATCGTGACTAAAAAGGATTTAAACCAATTTAGTGAATTTTATATATAGCTGAATGTGTTTTCCTGCTGGACTTTTCCTGGTTTTTGGTCATGGATGAATGAAAATGACACAGACTGCCAGTAGGTGGTGCAATTCTCTGTCTTATTGAGTTTTAGGGAGTCATTCATTCAAATGATTCATTCAAAACAGTTCATTTGTTTAGAAATGAACACATGAGGTGCGTTCGACATGAAGCACGGCTACAGCTGTCAATCAACGAGATTAGCCGAGCACAGGCGGGGGCGGAGTTAAAATCGGAGCTGTCAAGACGGACACTTCAGGGCTCAAAGTTGCTGCAGTCATGATGACCGATCACATGACGTGATCATTTATTTATTGCAATAACAACAAAAGATTTACAGTACAAATAAAACAAATTACAGTCTCTACAAACTATAGTTCATTTTTAAACAAGGGAATTCTGAATTTAATTCAAGTAGCTTATATAACAAACGCATGAGAAATAAGGGGAAATGAGAGGGCACATAATAAGGAAATAAATATCTACGAATAGGCCTATTAAACAAAAAAATGAGCACAAATTCTTGGAGTTTAAACATCAGTCTTTAGGCTACTAGATGTTGAATGGTATGTCAATACTGTTCCAGTGCTTGTTTGAAAGTGCTAGAAGGGGTTTACATTTATTTACATTTATAGATATAAATCTTTCCAATATATATTAATGTAAAACCCAAAACAAGGTGTTTTGATTAAGTCTTACACAATGATTAAAATTGTTTTGGATAATGAAATCATTTTTAAAAAGCACTTTAATCCAAAAAGATTAATCAAAAGGACCAAAATAAATGAGCTACACTTAGTAGAAAATACCCAGAAAGAGCAGGTACATCAATGACACTTTTAACATTTCTGCATAAACGGAATAAAACAGGAAATAAAATGTTTTATAATCATATATTTTTATGTTTAATAAAATATTTTTTACTTAATTTGTTAAGAAATCTTCATAGTGGTGTCAGGATCAATGATGATAATTGTTTTATTAGAAGTCTGTAAGACTTATTTGAGTCAATATTGAGGTTATTCACTAAAATATATCATTTAAATCGTTTATAGAGCTGAATACAGTAGTCTGTATAAAAAGGCAGAATAAACCTGTGCAAACAATCTAGTCATTATGAACAAATTATTAAACAAAAGATGATACTGCAGTAAGATAGTTGTAGTGTTTTAATAAGCATCATGTGTACAAGATAGAGATGGTATGAACAGTTAATTGTTTGTTTTGAAATTTGTGAGACGGAATTTGTCCAATAATAAACCCGAAACACACGTGGTTGTTGTCATATGGTGAACTCGGCCAATCATATTACATCAGTGTTGTCATCGCAGGTCCTGCAGATGCTCTTCAGATGCTGCACCGGCTGAATCAGTCGCCTGATCTCAGAGCGCTGTCGCGGTACTTTGATGCCACATGCGACAGTTACATGGAGTCGGCGCAGCATCAATCCAGCCAATATTTCTAACCGGCATGCACCGCTTTAAGACAGATTTCGATCGATCTGCGCAGTCGAACACACCTATGATCTTTATGAATGGATCATTGAATCAGTGATTCAGTTGATTTGTCCAGAAAAGGATTCATTTAGTAATGAGTCATCTCAGTGTTGCTCAGACACACACTAATGTTCTGCTCCGGCTTTGAGCTATTTTCATTGGCAAAGTCGAAACGTTTTTAGTCCCTAAAATGTAAAACAAAACATCTTGATTGTTGAGCTCTTGTATAATTAAAACAAATTCAACATTTGCTGATATTCAGTAAAACTGCATCATTTATTATAAATATAAAATGGAAACCCATACAAGACATCATTTCAGTTTTCAGAACTTCAGTTATAGTCATATAATTGAGTCCTATTTGACTCTCAGGACACAATATCAGCATACTGTCAGCCCACAACAATCAAAACAACAGTGAGCATATTATTATAAACTACACATATCACACAGAGCCCTACTGAATGTCCCTGACCTGTAGTGTGTGTGTGTGTGTGTGTGTGTGTGTGTGTGTGTGTGTGTGTGTGTATGTCTTTGATGTCGTGTTTAATGGCTAAGCTTTGGTTTGATCTTTTCAAAGCAGTCTTCACACTAATGTTGTAATGTTTATTTACTCATCAGTAGCTTTATTAAATAACTAATGTGATGTATTGAGTATTTTGATGAAATGTTGAAATGTTTTCGCTCTGTGTGTGTGTGTGTGTGTGTGTGTGTGTGTGTGTGTGTGTGTTTCAGAGCACGCTCGTGCTCGCAGGAAGAGCTTTGCCACGTCGCGGCAGAGAAGCATGGAAACTCCGCCCACTGCCCCTACACAGCCATTCCGACAGCCTGTGAGTAGACACGCCTCCTCTATCTCTCTCCTGATTGAATTATTAATGCACTGCATACACGCCCCCTCATGAATATTAATATCCAAAATATAATCATGTGACCTTAATTCCTCGTCCTAACAACACGTGACAAGCAATTTGTCTGCACCAAACATAACGCGACAGAAACATTTAAACACCAGCCACTGCACTCCTAATGTAATGGTAGAAGATTTTAATCTAATTAATACATAATTAAACCAATTTAACATTACCAGATAGACTAATGAGTGACTGATGTTGGAGTCTCAGTTCTGACTCATTGTCAGAGCGTCTGCTAGTTATTTTATTTTCACGGTCACAGGTGAACTATCAGCTGCTGCTTTCGGTATGGTGATAAATGTCAGGTAAAATAATATTTAAGCTCACATTATTAGCCTTTAACATAGGGCTGGGCGATATGGCAAAAAAAAATCTAGATTTTTTCATAAAGTTTGACCGATTCACGATTTCTATTTTGATTTTTTATTATTATTATTATTATTATTTTTACTGTGTAACTATAGTCAACTTAAAACATTACAACAACATGACTGAAGTAACAATCTCTATAAGTAACTTAAAAAAAACATCTGGATAAGGAACATGTATTTTTAATGGCCATACATGCATAAATTGGTCAACCAGGTGTAGCCTATTACATTCCTATAGACAAATTTCTGCTTGACGTTTTAGAAAATATTTGTGTGTAGCTACACCACGCAGTATATATTAAAGATCACCGTGAACAACAAAAACCCCACAGAAACATGTTACATATCTATCTATATTTAATGTCTATCTTATATTTAACTGAATGGTATAACAGCCTATCAATTTATTTTTATAAAGCATTTGTCAAAACGTATTGATATTTTTTTTGGAGTAAAAACAATACCGACATTTAAGAATCTATATTTATTTTATTTATTCATTCATTTTACTTGTTTATTGGTGCATATCTGGGTTATGATTTAATTCATAGCTACAGTACCCTGGACAGCTACTGTGCCACTCCATAAGCTTCAAGCAAAAGTCCAAATTAAAGAAAGATTTGACTTTCTGCGGTGACAGCCGACATTCACAACACGCCGTAACCGTCCTTCAGGTGGTGCGCAGGTATAAAATACAAAACCAGACGTCTGGGCTTTGAATTAGGTGCAATTATTTCTTCGTTGTTCAAAGAGTCTGCAAGTTCGTGTTGTATGGATATATGTTGTTGTTGATTCGATGCGCAGCAGGTTGCATGCAGTCGCTGGTAAAGTTCTTACCCAGATCAGAGCGATCTGCGCTACCGAATACAGCGCAGCATGCAATAAACTCACGCTCAGTCAGGCGAAGTAAAGGCCTCATTGCCTATATGTCAATCAAATTAATTAATCTCTAGCCCCCACCAATAAAACTTTTAGCCTATTTTATTATTTGGTGTAAAGTATATAGTGTAATCAGGGCCGGAGCAAGCTGAACTGGCGCTCTAGTCTAGGCGAATACCCTCAACCCGAAAGTGAAATAGAAACTTACCGGTTTACGGATACTATTCTGCCTCCTAGGTCACCTCTATAGACGCGCCGGCCCTGAGTGTAAAGCTGGATTTATACTTTCACCTGGCACCGCATCGCGCGCATCCGCTGACTGCGCGTGCACCTCGCGACTAAGCTGTGGTAGCTCATCAACAGAGCCGCGACGTCAACACACAGAATCTATCAGCACAATTCAGCACGGTTGTCTAACAGTGTAGAACGGTTTGGCATGATAGTAGAAAAGCTGCTTTAATATTTTTATTTAAAAAATTACGATACCTCGATTTTATAAAAAATTAAATCGTCTTAAAACGTAAATTCGAAAAAAATCGCCCAGCCCTACTTTAACACTAAATAAAGCACATAATCAGTACCTGAGGAGAATATTGTTATAGTAGTTTATGCTGTTGTTCTGCTGTGATATCATAGAAATGGTTTCTTTGCAATTTGGGATGGCACACTGTACGCTTATGCACTATGTACTTATGCACTTACACACTCAACAGTATAGTATATGTATGTAGTGTTGTCCCAAATTGAACACCACTGTTTTTTTACTAAGCGGAAGTTCAACCCGTTTTCCTGATGACGTTTGATGGTTGCCAAATTAGTGAAACAAATGACCAAACTACCAAATAACACCTGCCATGAGTATAAACGCATTCACCATCAGGAGGCGCTATAATCACTCTCATAGGAGAATTTTGCTTTCACAATTCAAAATAAATAAAGTTATCCTACATCAGTGCCTGATAGCTCCGCCCCTTCACCATTTGCCCCGCCCCTTTGAATTAAGTCTCAAAGGGGAAGTATTAGGCTACGTTCACACTGCAGGCAAATGTGCCCGAATCTGATCTTTTGGCCCATATGTGACTCAGGTCTTGACAGTGTGAACAGCCCAAACCGCATGGAGTCTGATCTTTTCACTTTCATATGTAGTCTTAAATCAGACACAGATCTGATGTTCTGCAATGTGAGCGCAGTGTAAACGGTTATGACCGATTTCATGTGACTTTTACATAATCTTCAAGCAACATGCGTCATCATTCTGTGCTGCAGACATCATCTACACCTCTGCAGCAGCAGAATAACACACAGGGCTCACTTTACCACAGAGAGTTGGTTGTTCATTTTAAAAAAGATATTAAGGCAAAACCGGTGCTTGTTAACCACTCTGGTTAATGATCGGGGCACAGGATGATCGCGTTGCTAAAGAGCGTTGGGGGTCTTGCGGAAAGGGGATCCCTGCACAAAGGAGGGGGCACTTTCATTTTAAGGACGAACTTAATCTCTGAGTGAATAAAGGGCAGGAGCTCAAACACCCAAACCCCCCATCTGCACGTGTCTGCTGTTTATAATGAAGTAAAATAAAATAACTGCAAACGGAGATAAACCAACTCCACCTTCACAGTTCAGTCTGCGGCTGCTCATTAACCCTTGATGAGTTCACTACACCGGTGGTCAGACAGATGCGCGCCGCGGTGGTCATAAATCACAAATGACCAGTGTTTTCAATCACAAGGGACTTATTTTAGGTTTCAAATGCCGAAATACACATTAGTAGTAGCAGAACAACCATTTACAGTTCATGTAATACACCACGGCTGTCTGTGAAAAGGGCAATAATCATATTAAGCATGATCTGACAGCGTGCTTCATACAGTACACACACTGTGTGCATAATTAGACATTTTGTGTTGTCCGTAACTATACTTCAGCGCATGCGGGTCAGTTTATGACCATGATCTGTTCACACTGCAAATCTGATATTGGCCACATTTATAACAACAGTGTGAACAGCTAGACAAAAACATCAGATCTGAGAAAAGATTGAGCACCAAGCCTCGCAGTGTGAACGTAGCTTAAGATTAAAAAGACTAGAGTAGTGTTTCTTGTCAAATGAACTCCATGAACTTTATCTGAGATCTGTAGTTCTGTCCGACTTTTAAGTTATTAAGTGAAATATATGATGTACTCGCTTCAAATCCTTCTAGTGGTACCACTTTATTTTGATGGGTAATATCTGTGAATTAATATATTAATATCTGCTGATTCTGCTCCTTCATCAGACATTTAGCTGACTAGAAGACACTTTGTAAGTACATGTCAACTTACACTAAACCTAATCAAAAATCCATTCATTCATTCATTCATTTTTTTTGGCTTAGTCCTTTTATTAATCCGGGGTCGCCACAGCGGAATGAACCGCCAACTTATCCAGCATATGTTTTTACACAGCAGATGCCCTTCCCACTACAACCCATCACTGGGAAACATCAACACTCATAGACTACGGTCAATTTTAGCATACTCAATTCACCTGTACCACATGTACTGTGGGGGAAACCGGAGCACCTGGAGGAAACCCACGCCAACACGGGGAGAACATGCAAACTCCACACAGAAACACACACTGAACCACCCGAGGCTTAAACCAGTGACCTTCTTGTTGTGAGGCGAACATGCTACCCACTGCACCACCACGCCGCCCCATAATCTAACAGTCTACTTGTGTATATATATATATATATAATGAAAACTCGTTGGCTTGTAGATGCAATTTAACTTAAATTCAACAATCGGACCATTAAAAGAAAGCGTGACTCTTCTAGTTCTGCTAACCTCTCACAATGCACAAAAACAGATGTAAAATATATTTGAAATATACAGCATGCATCTCACATACACACTCTGCTGCTGCCACTGGCTTCATTTAGGTAGGTTACGTTAATGGTCAGGTAAGCGTGTGTGTGTGTGTGTGAGTGTGAGTGTGTGTTACTGACAAGTTACTGTTTTGGGCCAATTTTGTCTTTGAAAATGAACTGAATCTGACAAAACGTTTCCTTGGAGACATCTGGGACATACCTGAGTGTGTGTGTCTGTTTGTGTGTGTGTGTGTGTGTGTGTGTATAGCTATGTTTTCTACATATGAGCCCTCATTTGGAAAAACCATTAAGACAGAATGTAAAAGAATGTTTTATATTGATTATAGAGCAGAAATGTTTCCCTTTGTGAGTCTGGTTTTAGTATTTATAATGAATTAATCATTTCTCTGGGAATGTCCTAGTTTAGATTGCTAATTAAGTGTGTGTGCAGCTATATTGTCTACATATGAGTCCCTGTGTGCAAAAAAACAGTAAGAAATAATGTACATTAATGTTCTTATATTGATTTTAAAGCAGAAATGTTTTCATTAGAGTCTGCTTTTAGTGTTTATAATTAATTTAGTCTTTGTTGGAATGTCCTCATTTGGGTAGCTGATTAAGTGTGTGTGTGTGTGTGTGTGTGTGTGTGTGTGTGTGTGGATCACGTGTTGTGGTAAATGTTTTAGCAGAGGATTGAGGGTTTATTTTTGGGCTGGTGTTTCAGTCGTGTTGTGTGTGGGTTGGTGTTTTTAGTTAGCTCCTAACGAAAAATGTTGCAAAACAAGCTAATTATTTCATAACTCTTATATTATATATATTTAAAAGACAAAACAAAACATTGCTTAATTTTTAACGATTGTAGAATATAATTTCTAACACTCTACAGTAGTTAAAGTGTATTAATTGTCTAACCTGAACTAACATAGAACATTTCACTTTAGATTAAAACGGTTCATCTTGATTTCGACATTTACTGATATATCATTCAAATCTAATAACATTATTAACAGCATTCATGCACTAGAGGCTTACTTAAACATTTAGAATGCATATTCAAAAATACGTATTATATATATATTTATATTGACATACGATTATTATACTTACCTCATTGGTACCCCAGTGTTTAAAAGGGTCTTTTACAATAAAAAAAACTACAAGAAAATGTTCTTTTAGTGAAGATTAATTAGTGTGACATTAATGTTTATAAATGACGTAATATGAAGATATTGTGGTGTTTTCTAGAAGAGAATAAATCTTGTTATGATCTGAAAGGCAGAATACACACTTCTGGATCAGCTTAGATATTATAAACCCATTTCAGGATGTGGGTTTGTTGGTGGTGAATGTGGATCTTTAACTCCTGCAATCCTCCAGTGATATGCATGAATATTTATAGCCAATCAAGATGAATATTTTAGTAGTGGTGATGTTCATGCTGCCTTCGCTAGCTGTCAGATTTAACAAACACAAGTTTCCCTCTCTGAAATCCAACATGATGAATATGAGCTTTGTCTATTGAGAAGTTGTATTGAGAATATTCCGTGTTAATGAGATGATCACAACTCATCTGCATATCAGTGTCAGATTAACAGTGGAAAAGTTTTTTTTTGAACATGAGGATTAAAGCTTATTATTAATCAAGCTAATTAGGTTTGTTGATTGAGTGAATAAATCATTTGATGCAGCAGATCTTACTGGACAATCTGAGAATGAAAATTAAAGGATGAAATTTAATTAAACATGTCTATTATCTAAACTATGACAACTATAACTTATATATATATATATATAGATGCATATATAATTCATTCATTCATTTATTTTCCTTCAGTCTCTTTATTAATCAGGGGTCGCCACAGCGGAATGAACCGCCAGCTATCCCAGCATATGTTTTACACAGAGGATGCCCTTCCAGCCGCAATATAGTACTGGGAAACACCCATACACACATTCACACACACACTCATACACTACGGTCAGTTTAGTTGATCAATTCCCCTATAGCGCATGTGTTTGGACTGTGGGGGAAACCGGAGCACCCGGAGGAAACCCACACCAACACGGGGAGAACATGCAAACTCCACACAGAAACACACACTGACCCAGCCGGGACTCAAACCAAAGACCTTCTTGCTGTGAGGCGTTTGTGCTAACCACTGAGCCACCATGTCACCTCAAGTGAAATATCTGAAGTGAATGCTTCTGTGACTGTCGACACCTGGAGAAGTGTTGAGTTCTCAGTGTGAAGTAAACAGGTCACACTGCTGCATTTTAAAAGCACAGCACTCTCATTGGAAACCACACACTCGCACTGGAAAAACGCTCATTAATGCTGAACCGCTGGAGTAATATTGTGCTGTATTAAGTTTAAAGGTGCTGTATATATGTGTTTGACTCTTCTAAATCATCATATACTATAATGTTGGCAGATATTTCAGAAACATGCTAAGAAAACAACGTTAAAGGGGGCCTATTATGCAAAACTCACTTTTTAACCCCAGTGTGTGTCTGTCAGCAGTGTGTGTATATATATATAATATCCAGCCTCTAATGGTAAAGATGAATTAATTGGATTTGTTATAATCAGACTTTGGGCTGCATGGTAGTGCAGTGGGTAGCACAATCGCCTCACAGCAAGAAGGTCTCTGGTTTGAGTCTCGGCTGGGTCAGTGTGTGTTTCTGTGTGGAGTTTGCATGTTCTCCTCGTGTTGGTGTGGGTTTCCTCCGGGTGCTCCGGTTTCCCCCACAGTCCAAACACATGCGCTATAGGGGAATTGATCAACTAAACTGACCGTAGCGTATGAGTGTGTGTGTGTGTGTGTGAATGTGTATGGACGTTTTCCAGTACTGGGTTGCAGCTGGAAGAGCATCCACTGTAAAACATATACTGGAATAGTTTGCGGTTCATTCTGCTGTGGTGACCCCCGATTAATAAAGGAACTGAATGAATGAATGATCATCAGACTTGATCTAAACAGTCTGCAGAAACACTGTGATTGACATTCTCTCTTTGTACGTGTCATTAGAGGGGGAAAGCCCCGCCCACTAGTCCCCATCTCTCTCTCTCATTAGCATAAACAGCAGCCCTGAGTGAGGAGCAGCCTGCAGTGCTGCTTTGCCACACACACAGTGCTGCAGATGTCAGAGACACAAATACACATACACACAACCATACACACACACACACACACACATACAGTGCTGCAGATGCCAGAGGCACACACGCATACACAGCGCTGCAGTAAGCAGAGACACAAACACACACACACATAGACCTATTCACAGACACACTCACACAGTGCTGCAGATGCCAGAGATGCAAACACACATACTACACACACACACACACAGGCAGCGCTGCAGATGTCAGAGTGTGTGGCGTGGGCAGCAGCTGCAGTGACTCAATGAATCCAGGAATGGCATCACTGACTCACATCGCCCTCTGCTGGAAATACTCTGCTCTTACACTGTCATCACTGTGTGTGTGTGTGTGTGTGTGTGTGTGTGTGTGTGTGTGTGTGTGT
>CAIGQZ010032192.1:718841-729756 GCA_903798205.1 Danio tinwini
TTGATGATGACAGAGTTGATGATGACAGAGTTGATGATGACAGAGTTAAGATAAGATATAGATACAGAGGTGTATAAATATAGAAGTCAACATTTGAAGTGAATCCAAAATGTCCTAAAACAAAAAAGGATGTTTTAGGAAAACTTTGATAAAAGGTTTTGATCCATTTCAGATGCTGACTACTGTTGGGTGTTGACTAATTATGAATATTAAATTAATAACTATTTTAATAACTACTGACAAATTAAGAAATAGTAATCAATTTGGTAATATTACATCTGTTTTTGATGTGGACCAGAGCAAAAGTGAAATAAACAAAAAGAAATGACCCTGTTCAATCAGCAATGAGAATAAACATTTAATGATCAAGCAGAGGTCAAAGCAAAGGTCAGAGGTCAGCAGAGAACACAGAGACAGACTGCTGGTATCATATTGTATTGCTGTGATTAATTGCTACAGCTTTTATCATGATATACAGTATTATCATCACTGCTAAATGTTTTACTCGAACAGTATATTTAGTATAATGACAAAAATAATTAGTGTATTGCATTATTGTATGAGTAAATTATTCTTTGAAACTAATTAAATGAGGGTGATGCAGTGGCGCAGTAGATAGTGCTGCCGCCTCACAGCAAGAAGGTCTCTGGTTCAAGCCTCGGCTGGGTCAGTGTGAGTTTCTGTGTGGAGTTTGCATGTTCTCCCCGTGTTGGCGTGGGTTTCCTCCGGGTGCTCCGGTTTCCCCCACAGTCCAAACACATGCGCTATAGGGGAATTGCGTAGGCTAAATTGTCTGTAGTGTATGAGTGTGAAAGAGTGTGCATGGATGTTTCCCAGAGATGGGTTGCAGCTGGAAGGGCATCAGCTGCGTAAAAACAAGCTGGATAAGTTGGCGGTTCATTCCGCTGTGGCGACCCCGAATTAATAAAGGGACTAAATGAATGAATAACAAATTAAATAGCGATAATGTCCATAATTAAATAAATGTCAAGGTGGAAATATTTACTGTCAAACACCACAAAACCCCAACAGAAATTCAGATTAATCAGATCAGTCATTTTCCTCTCATTTCCCAGCATTAGTGTTTATTTTCAGCTCTTTATTGGTTACAAAAACCATTAACAGTAAGAAAAGAACTAAGAGGTAGCAACGAATGTGCCAACTATTAATGTTGGACATGACCTGAGGGTATGGACACTTAAACAATATAATGATAATGATATTTTCAGATGTATTGTGCAGCCCTACACTACAGTCCATAACACTCCTCTATATCCTTCATTCAGCCTCAGGTGGACTGTGTGTGTGTGTGTGTGTTTGATCTGTGAGTGATCTTGAGTTCATCAAAGCCTGAAGCTTCAGCTCTGAACACTTTATTAATAAAGAGAAATGATCTGCCGCTGTGACTGATGCAGCAAATGTGTGATTCTTACATAAACGCTCTGCTCAGCTCAGCCCATCATGACTGAACACACACACACACACACACACACACACACACACCAGTGTGTGTATCTCTAAGGAAAAGCAAATAAACACACCAAAAACAACAAAACACTAAAGTCATTAATAGTGAACACTACAGTGTTTTTGAACAATACTATAGTAAAACATACACAGGGAGTGCAGAATAATTAGGCAAATGAGTATTTTGACCACATCATCCTCTTTATGCATGTTGTCTTACTCCAAGCTGTATAGGCTCAAAAGCCTACTACCAATTAAGCATATTAGGTGATGTGCATCTCTGTAATGAGAAGGGGTGTGGTCTAATGACATCAACACCCTATATCAGGTGTGCATAATTATTAGGCAACTTCCTTTCCTTTGGCAAAATGAGTCAAAAGAAGGACTTGACAGGCTCTGAAAAAAAAAGTACAGAGCCTGTCAAGTAAAAAATAGTGAGATATCTTGCAGAGGGATGCAGCACTCTTAAAATTGCCAAGCTTCTGAAGCGTGATCATCCAACAATCAAGCGTTTCATTCAAAATAGTCAACAGGGTCGCAAGAAGCGTGTGGAAAAACCAAGGCGCAAAATAACTGCCCATGAACTGAGAAAAGTCAAACGTGCAGCTGCCAAGATGACACTTGCCACCAGTTTTGCCATATTTCAGAGCTGCAACATCACTGGAGTGCCCAAAAGCACAAGGTGTGCAATACTCAGAGACATGGCCAAGGTAAGAAAGGCTGAAAACCCACCACCACTGAACAAGACACACAAGCTGAAACGTCAAGACTGATTTTTCTAAGGTTTTCTGGACTGATGAAATGAGAGTGAGTCTTGATGGGCCAGATGGATGGGCCCGTGGCTGGATCGGTAAAGGGCAGAGAGCTCCAGTCCGACTCAGACGCCAGCAAGGTGGAGGTGGAGTACTGGTTTGGGCTGGTATCATCAAAGATGAGCTTGTGGGGCCTTTTCGGGTTGAGGATGGAGTCAAGCTCAACTCCCAATCCTACTGCCAGTTTCTGGAAGACACCTTCTTCAAGCAGTGGTACAGGAAGAAGTCTGCATCCTTCAAGAAAAACATGATTTTCATGCAGGACAATGCTCCATCACACAAGTACTCCACAGCGTGGCTGGCAAGAAAGGGTCTAAAATAAGAAAATCTAATGACATGGCCTCCTTGTTCACCTGACCTGAACCCCATAGAGAACCTGTGGTCCATCATTAAATGTGAGATTTACAAGGAGGGAAAACAGTACACCTCTCTGAACAGTGTCTGGGAGGCTGTGGTTGCTGCTGCACGCAATGTTGATGGTGAACAGATCAAAACCCTGACAGAATCCATGGATGGCAGGCTTCTGAGTGTCCTTGCACAGAAAGGTGGCTATATTGGTCACTGATTTGTTTTTGAATGTCAGAAATGTATATTTGTGAATGTTGAGATGTTATATTGGTTTCACTGGTCAAAATAAATCATTGAAATGGGTATATATTTGTTTTTTGTTAAGTTGCCTAATAATTATGCACAGTAATAGTCACCTGCACACACAGATATCCTCCTAAAATAGTGAAAACTAAAAACAAACTAAAAACTACTTCCAAAAATATTCAGCTTTTTATCCAGAGTTTTTTGGGTTCATTGAGAACATGGTTGTTGTTCAATAATAAAATTAATCCTCAAAAATACAACTTGACTAATATAATTCTGCACTCCCTGTATTACAGTATTTACAGCTCTTTGTTAACAAATCTAATAAATACTATTGGATACTTAATTTTGACTACAGTAAACTATGGTGTGTACTATAATGTATACCCTATAGTTGTAGAAAACTACAGTATTGGGTCATTTGTTTACGTTACTATAGGTGTTGTGTTACCTTAGCAACTGCAGAATTACCAAAACAGATTAATTCAATTATTTTGTTATGGCCAAAAACTATGGCTGCATTCATAATCACATGCTTCCATGCTATGTAGTACGTTAAAAACAGTATGTGAGCCGAGTAGCATGTCTGAATTCATAGTATTGTACAAACAGTATGCGCGAGTACCCGGATGACCTACTACTTCTGTTGAGATACTGTAGTGTGAATTCAACAGGCGCTACGATATCCCATAATGCAATGCAAGAGAATTTGTGAATGGGTGTGAAGTGATGCGATTGATGTGAGTAGGTCACATGATCATGATTAATGCGGATGTAGTATGTCCGAATTCACATCTTCATATTTTCAGGACGTACTTGAGTAGTAGGCGATTTGGGACACACCTTAGAATACACAAGACTGGCCACTCGTATAGTTTTGAATGGGGAAAAGTGCAATGGTCAATATGACAAATAAAGCCCCGCCTTCTAGTACAAGAGCCAATCAGGGATCAATATAAACTGACAATTCTCTGGGGGACGGGCTCAGTGCAGATGTGTGTTTATGACAGTTTCTGCAGCTTCATTATAAACCCTCGAATCAGCAAATGCACTGGAATCTCAGCCAATACTAGCTTCACACACACATGAGAAATATATCAACATAAAGCTGCAAATCTCTTTTAAACAAACCAGCTACACATGAAAACAAACCTTCTCTCGTTTTGTAATCTGAACGAAGCAAACGCAAGGTACAGTCAGTCCTGTCAAACCCACATCACATGACAAAACTACTTAAATAGCCGAGACTCAAACCAGAGACCTTCTTGCTGTGGGGTGATTGTGCTACCCACTGAATCACTGTGAAGTCAAATTTATATTTATATCAATGTAAAATTGATTTAGATAATGCTTACATTGCACTAATAATGTGAGAGTATGTGATTGGCCAAGGACAGACAAGAAGTAATAATAATAATACATTTTATTTGTATAGCACTTTTCCTACATGCATGCAACTCAAAGTGCTTCACAAACAACAACCAAGCATTAAAATCAACAAATAACAAGATGTATAGACAAATAAAGCAAAATAACAACAAATATATACTCAGATAGAAGCATAAATGTACACGCATGTATGCATACATCTACACAATCACACACACAAAAGTCCCGCAGAATATACATGCACACACCGTACATACATGCACCTACACAATATAAATAAAGCACATGCACTTCACAAAATGATATATTCATACACAATTTTAAAAAGATTCGTCTTCACACGCTTTTTAACAGCATGAATGCTGGGGGATTCTTTCACTTCTTTTGAGAGACAATTCCACATTTTTGGAGCATAATGACTAGAAGAGGTGCCGCCAGACCACATCAGATTTACAGAGTGATATTCTAAAAGTCCAGCGCTAGAAGAGCGTAGCAAATGGTTTGGATTATATTTCAATAAGCAGTCAGAAATGTAAGAAGGTGTCATGTTGTGTAGTGCCTTATAAACTAATAAAAGAATCTTCAAATCTATCTTTTGGTGCACTGGTAACCAGTGTAATTCTATTAATGCCGGTGTGACGTGTTCTCGTTTCTTCAATTTCTTTCAAACTCTGGCTCCTGCAACAGCCTAGTAGAACCTTTAGATAAACCAATATAAATAGCATTGCAGTAATCAAGCCGAGAGAAAATAAAAGCATGAATTAATTTCTTAGCATCAATAAAAGATAGGAAAAAACTAATTCCGGCAATCTTTCTTAAATGATAAAAACATGTAAAGACCACTAACCTATATTCAAGTATACAAGTATCTGTTTTCCATGACTTTTCCAGGCCTGGAAAATGCCATGTCAATATTCCATGACTTTTCCAGGTTTTCCATGACCGTATGAACCTAGTATAATTCAGGATAAATCAAAACTGTCCAGTTGCAGCTATTTAAAACTCTTTGAATGAGTGTTACGCTGATATTCTGCCTCTGATTGGCTGTTGTCTTTGGGCTGATCTACTGGGGGTAGGGTTAAACACGGTATAACTCCATCTAACCTGAATAAACACACAAATGCATATCAACATTTTAAATATCGCTCCTCTCTGCAATATGAATATTGAATATTATTAGCCAGAGTTTCCTGTGTGTCTTCTGAAAGCAGCTTTAAAGGTCCTGTGAAATTAAAATAACGTTATTTAGAAGTTCGTATCAGTCTGTTAGTCTATAACCTTCATTCATTCATTTTCTTTTCAGCTTAGTTCCTTTATTCATCAGGGGTCGCCACAGCGGAATGAACCACCAACTATTCCAGCATATGTTTTACACAGCGGATGCCCTTCCAGCTGCAACCCATCACTGGGAAACACCCAAACACACTCATTCTCTCTCACACACCCACTTATACACTACTGCCAGTTTAGTTGATCAATTCCCCTATAGTGCATGTGTTTGGACTGTGGGGGAAACCGGAGCACCCGGAGGAAACCCACACCAACATGGGGAGAACATGCAAACTCCACACAGAAACACACACTGACCCAGCCGAGACTCGAACCAGAGACCTTCTTGCTGTAAGGCGATCATGCTACCCACTGCTCCCCACTGCTGTTTCTTATCAAATCTTCTGACCAATCAAACGCAACAATGTGCTTTAGCTCAACCACTCTCACTGAGAAGCTAATGCTATTGGCTGTTTATTAAAAAGGGGAGGAGCAACAATATGCCCCTCTTTTCCTGTTTGAGTTGACATAATGTCAAACATTAAATAAGAAATGCAGATTTGACAGCAGCTTTAGGAAGCGTGTCTAAACTGAAGGCGGTCTGTGCTGATCAGCATGCAGTGTAGAGACGCAGAGCTGATGAAAGACTGTGACTAAACGCACAATTCAAGCACTTCAGCTGCTGCTGCACCGGCTGTAACTGCAGCTCAGTGCAGCCACTGGAAAACAGCTGAAGCGCCTCTGAGCCACCGTACATGATGCAGATCAACACACACACACACACACCTGCATCAGCATGTAAAACACACACACACACACACACACACACACACACACACACATCATCAGGATAGAAAGTGTTTGTGTGTTTAACATACTGATAAAGGTGTGTGTGTGTGTGTGATTCCAGCCACTGTGTTGAATAAACATGTTTCACACAAACACACACACACACACACACACCTCAGTGACATTGAGCAGCTCAAGAGAAACATCCTCCAGCTCACTATAAACCAGCTCTCCAGAACACAATGACTGAAGCACAACACACACATACACACACACACACATTATACTTTCACTTACACATACACACACTCAGACATACTCTCAATCACTGACTCACACACACACACACACACACGTTCTCTCTCTTACACACACACACACACACACACACCAGTCTTATCACACAGACACACAACACACTTTCTCACACACATAAATCAAATACACACACTCACTATATCAAGCACACAAACACTACACACATCACCACACCACAATCCCTTACACACACACACACCACTTTCTCGCTCACATACACAAACCAAACACACAAACTATCACACACACTTTCTTTCTCTTATATACACAAACCAAACATACACACACTAGTCACAACCACTACAATCTCTTACACAGACACATCAAAAAATTACACAACAAAATGTCTGACATGCACTAATCAAACACACTCGACACGACTCGCATCTGCACTGCTCGCACCGGCGGAGGCGCTCGGGTGAGAGAGAGAGTGTGTGTGTGTGTGTGCAGCGCGCGGGCCGCTGATTCGGTTCTGGATCTATAAATAACCGCCCGCGGCCTCGAGCACATCTGCTGTTACCGGGCTCCGCGATCTCGCTGGAACTTCACTTGGTAAGTCCGGTCTCCGCGGACGGACACCGAGCTCCCCATCCCCGCCACGGGTAACGGTACAGATGTGCTGCGCGCTCACGGGGCTCAGGCGGCCGCGGCTCGGTTCGGGATCTATAAATAACCGCCGTGAGTCTTACCTTGTGAAGACACATAGGACATGATCCTCCGGCGGTGCCCGTGATCAGCTCGGTGTGTGAGGCTCCATCACCGCTCCTCCAGCGCGACAACATTCAAATAGAAAAGAGAAATGACGCGACGCTCTCCGACGCGATCTCAACGCCGATCACTTTACGCTCACAGTCACCGAGCGCGCACTCGCTCGCACGCACGCGGCAACGCGCACTGGCGCGCTCACCCGCAACGCGCCGGCCAATGAGTGAACTGATCGATAAAGAGAGCGGGAAAAATGTATACCGTTATTAGAAACACATAATTAATAGTCAGTCTTTGATTAAATTAAATGTGTTTCATGAGAAATGATGATAGTTTAACCCCTTTTAACCAATAAGCGAGGTAATGGGTAATTTAATAAATAATATAAAGAATTATCCTTATAATTAGCCATGGTTGGGGCAGTCGTTCATTAAATAATCTAATAAATAATATAAACAATCAAAGTTCTGCTGTTTTACATTACTGTGAGGGTTGGAGTAGATGTAAAAAATGTATTAATGGGTCATTTAATAATATAAATAATTTTCATAATCGCAGCTAAGCTACTGGGCAGAAATTTGGGGACTCCAAATAAATACCTAAAAGTATAAACCTATATATATATATATATATATCATATAAATAAAACATCGTTTTCAATCATATTCTGTATGGTGTGCGTCTAACAAATAACATTTTAATGTAATTATTACAACTGTGAAACTAGTCTCCCCCTCCCAATCATGGTGCAGTCCAGCAGTCATCAGATGAAGATTTACACGAAACTGTTCATTTATTATTTAGTTGTGAATTTATTTGAAGAAAACAAATCATTTAAAATGTAGAGATTGCATTAAGATATTACACAGAAAAGAAGATTGAGCGATAGAAGAACAAAACAGCAAAATAAATAAAAGTACAAAGGGTGCAGGACTGTGGAGCCCCCACATCTCTAAATCCAGCCCTGAGACCCGAATTCAGTTCCTCATGAGTTTTCCATCAATGAGACCAAATAAAACATTCAATAATATTTGATGGATTTCACATCGATGATTTTAATAATCAAAACAGTTACCATGAAATAGAAAATAAAGTAATACATGTTGTTGATCTTTACGTGAAGTTCATCAGGAGGTTTACACACTCGAACAAACATTTTAACTTTATTTTCAGATGTTTGTTTTATAGACAGTGCTGCACATTAGCCCACAGTACATCACAACGGAGAGACGTTCAGGAAATATGGTTCACCCAAGAATAAAAGTGATCATTTACTCACCCTTTACTGGTTTCTTTTTCTGTTGAACACAAAGCTGAACACCTGTAATCACCGTTATTTAAATTAACTATTGACGCGCGCGCGCACACAGAGCCGTCCAATGAGGGAGCTGATCCATACAGAGCGCGCGAAAATCCTTCGCAATTTAGAGTAATATCCCATAAAAATATATATATTACAACCAGGGAGCAAGCAGATTACAATAAACACTATTTTTAAAGTATTAACTACAGTGAAGTATACTTTAATAAACAGTATTTGTACACTACAGTTGTTGTTACAACAGATTAATAATTCAAGCTTTTCTATTCAAAATACACTTGAGTAATTACTATAAATAACTCTGTTTTTTCTTTTGTTGAATCGATTCATATGAAATAATGTAAAATATAATCTAAGGCTGGGACTGAAGTGACCTTGAGCACTCAACATAATTGAAATTTCTGATTATTTTTAGTGACAGGAGGCTCAAGCGCAAAAAGAAAGAAACTCAATAATTATAAAACCCTTTTTCATTTCTAAGAGTTACAGCATTTGTGTTTTAATGCATTGCAATTTTAATAATATAAAGAAAAATGAATGAAGAATTATTCAATTAATCTGAATTAAAGAAGACTTCTAGTGTCTGATTTGGTCTCTACAGAAATATAGCTGAAGACAGTCTTTGGTGATGGAGGGTCAAAAAGCTTGAATAAATATAATTTTGTGCTGTAATTTTGACTATAAATGACTAATATGCGTGTCTGGAGTTTCCTTATAACCTTCAGCTCCAGAATGATGTCACATCCTGCAGGATGAGCACAGAGGAAGCAACATGAACTCATAAACTTAAAAAAACATTAGCAGAAATTAATAGAATAAATCCTTTTAGTGCATAATACACTAATAAACTTCACAAATGATTCATGCCACTAACACCAGATCAAATCTGAACAAAGCGGGGGGTAATAAAGTCTGTTCATGTCCTTTAGTAATTATTGATTTATTTTTGAAAACTCATCTTATATTTAATTCTACTTTGGCTACTGACTGTATTAAAAATAAATAAATAGTCAATTATAATTACAAAGTGTAATTCAGCCGGTGGAATCCACAGAACTGTTTATTTTGCATTACAGCTACATCTTATAATTACAGAAAATGTGCACAATAAAAACACTCACTCATATTAGTCTGCATTTTTAATTAAATATGCTGATTTTTGACTATTATAATACTTATAAAAACATCTTTCAAAAATGATTAACAAGAGTTTTTGAACACAGTTAATGTACAAATGCTTGTTTCAGCATTATATTAATTAAAGTCATTTAGCTGTTTTCATTCTTTATGTAGTTTACGTTTTAATCATTTCAGCAGATCGAGAAAATGAGAATGAGAAACGTTGCCTTGGCAAAGTATCTTTATTATCTTAATTTTATAAATAAAAGGTCATTTTCGTGTCATTAATAAAAGCTTTGTTAGGGTTGTAGTTTTAGTGTACGCTGGAGTGCTGTACATTAACATGAGTTCATGCAGTCATACACAGCAATGAAGCATGGTTATTAATAAACGTTCTGGTCCATTATTGCACGATTATTTATTCACTGGTTTCCATTAAAAACCAACAGTCCACAGGATTGATTTAATGTGCACACGTCTCTCCGCTTCCGCCCACCAGCACTGCGTTTCCCAGCATGCACCGGTGCGTCAGCAGGTCTGCAGTAAGGAGGTTTGTTCTGGATCTTCAGTGTGGGCATGCATTAAAACATCGGCGTTCCAGCGGCCATCAGACGCCTTAATGCACTTACCCACAATGCATTTCAGCACAAAGTAGTGGCGATCAATCCATCGAGTGCTACATTCAGCAAATACAGCTCGATTCTCTTATTGCACCGCATGTGTGTGTGTGTGATAACACTAAGACTTCATTTAAAACCCTATCAAGCTCGTTTACAGAGACTCTACAATAAATAAACACTGCCGTCTGCTCTCTGCATATAAATGTGTAGAAACTGCATTCACATTCATGATGGCTCATGCAACTACAGCATTGCATGGCGTTTGGCTTAAGTGTAGCATGTATACTTCGAGATATATATTTATATATGGCCTGATATGTGACGAGATCTGCTTTTGGCTGACCTCTAGTGCAAACTGGGAGTATTGCGCCGCTCGTGTCTGCTGTGGAGGAGTATTGCGCCGCTAGTATTTAGTTTGGAGGAGTATTGTGGCACTAGTTTTTGATGTGGAGTATTGCACTGCATGTATTAGAGTATTGTGTTTCCTGTGGAGGAGTACTACGCCAAAAGTA
>CAIGQZ010032192.1:738024-750162 GCA_903798205.1 Danio tinwini
TCCTCTCAGTCTCCACACACACACACACACACACACAGAGAGAGAGAGAGAGAGGGAGGGATGGATGCTCTACTCGCCTTGTGCTGCTCCTCAGGCGCTTCTCTGGCTCGTGTGTCCGGTTATCGGTGCTCGGTGTCGGTGAATCGCCATCATGCGCGGCTCGTTCAGGCGGTCGCGGAATTCTGGAGCTCCCGGTGACGCTCCGACTGATGCATTGCGGTAAAAACCCGGGCCGCGCGCGCGTGCACACTCACCGAATGCGCAGTGACGTCATGACGCTACCGGCAGGTGCGGCCCCTCTACTTTGAAGAAGAACAGTGAAGCCACAGTCATAAACTAGTGATGAACAATGAACAAGTCCAGTTTTATCACATTACATGTCGCCAGGAAACTATAAAGAAGAAACGATGATAGTTTATCATGATAATTAAACATCTGTTGTTGGCTTTTATTGCCAATATATTTCATAGCTAAATGCATCAAATGTAATCAAGGTTTACTATTTATTTTATTTAAACAGTGTTGATTATTTGTTCATTTTTTTACATTAGTCGCTGTAATAAAAATATATTTGATTTATATAGATGATTATTTATTATTTTAGGCATTGTTTTATTATTTAAATATTTTTTGACTTGCGTTATATGTGTGCTGTTAGCTGTGATCTTGATTAATTATTGTTAGATGCATTATTTGTTTGTTTGTTTATTTAAATGAAATAATGTTACTTTTTTATCTTTGGGTCAAATAAAAAAAGTCATTTATTTGGAGAGATCTTGATTAACGGCGAATATATCAATAGTCTGTCATAAGCTGTAAAAAGGTTTCTCAGTTGGGAGCGTCTACAATAATAAAACAAGAAGTAAAAATTATTAGTAATTATCTACTAATTAGGAAGTTTTTTAACTGTTTGCGAACAACAGGTGGCGCACGCGTACCACAACACAGCACAGCTCATGAATATTAATAACCCACGCACAAGCTTTGCGCAAAAGCGTCTTGCGTCCTGACATAATTAATATTCATGAGCTCGACCTTCTTTGCAGCATGATTGGATAACAGCAGCAGGCACAAGCTGTCCTATATGAACCTGCAATATATTCTACATTAAGATACATTAAACACACACGCGCGTGCCGTTTACTAAACCATTACATATCACATTTTAGTTTTAATTATAATTATACTCATAAAAAACTAAACCTTTATACAGAGATGGCGGCAAAGCACTAATATTATGAGTCCATATGGCCATCGATCTATATAAAGATACTTAAAAATGCAAATACGTAATGTTAGTTATATAGTTCCTAATAGGGCGTGTCTTCCGGAAGGGGGCGTGTCTGTCTCGCTGTTCCGCAGAGCTCCATCACGGTGAACGCAGGTGAGATTATAAATACGTTCATATTTAGTTTCATAACGCGGATCAGTCATTTATAATGTGTAAATGAGCACATTAGCGGCTCATTAAAGCGTGTGCGGTGCGCGCGGATGGCGGAGTGACGCTCGAGCGGAGCCGTGTCGCATGTTCCTGTAAACACACTTCATCATCATCATCATCATATCTGCGGGACTTCTGATGATGAATATGCTGTATTATTTATGATGTCGCGATATATCAGCATGTTTGGGTGTAATCTGGAGGTGTAGAGGGAGTGATCGTGTGCTGTGTGGCTGTGTGGTGTTCTGACGGTCTGTGCTACCTCTGGATGTGCTAATGGAGGCTCAGTATCTGTCATGTTTCAGGGGTTGTGCATCTTATCAGCTTCAATGTCTGTCAGAAATGAACTACCAGCTTAAATACGGGTGTAGAAACATCACTTGTAATGAACTACCCACTCTTTAAAACTATTTAAAATATTGAAGGTGGTAGTTCACCTTCCAGATGTGCTTCAACATGACAAGTGGAAGTCTTGGCATCTTCCAAGATGTGCTTCCCCTTTTTCTACAATGTGCGAATATGACACCAACGTTACCCCCAATTATTAGAAGGTTTCTACCTGCCTACCTGCCTCTACATGCGTATTTAAGGTGGTAGTTTATTTTAATAGACCACTGAAGCTGACAGGATGCACTACGCCTGTTTTATTAGGTGAAGCTTGTCAGATTGAGCATTGGGATGAAGCTGGTTTTATATTCACACATTCAGACTTACTAATATAATTTCAGAAAATAATGTGTTGCAGATTCTAAACAGGGATATATTATTATCAGCCGACGACTACCAAAGCACATCATGGTTCACAGTCATACATGCCATTTCAAACCCAATAATCAGAGCAGCGTGGTAAACAATCTAGACAGCGTGTCGTCAGTTGTTCAAAAGCAGTGGTTTTCTCAGGAATTGTACTTTACTGAGTAGTTTTAAACAGATGTGTACTTTCACTTGAGCACATCTTTAGTGCTGTATACTCCACTAATTTCCTTCAATCTGCAGTCTCTGCTTTATTGCTCTACTCTATGGTGATTGGCTAAAGTAGAATAATCAGTCCTGTTATTTCCGTCCAATCAAATTACAGAAAAATTGCATCATACAGAACAACCTCAACACACCAAATCATTACACGCAACGACTGAGAGACTTTATAGAGTGGACATCACTGATGAGAGCGTGACTGTGGAGCAGAGATGCCCAAAGTTGGCCCATGGAAACCTTTAATTTGGCCCACCATCCCATCTGAGAAGACAGGGAGAATGATGTATTAATCTGCAGATTTTCAGCTCATCGTTGACCTCATTATTAATTTACTTGTGTAATTGTGTGTAGATTTATATTCATTCAGTTTTTAAATTAATTTCAGTAATATTGACTGATATGAACGTGTTCATATGATTTATGTATGATGCAGTGTGTAAAGTCATGCTGTATGTTCAGTCTTGTAGTAGAGATATTATATGAGACTTGCTTTGTTTACCAAATCAGTGGATCTTATTGGATTTGTGTTTGTAGACATTAAATAAAAGTTAAAAATGTTTAATTTCATATATTAAGTTTTTAGTTAGGCGGCACAGTGGGTAGCAGGTTCACTTCTCACCGTGTTGGTGTGGGTTTCCTCCAGGTGCTCCGGTTTCAAGTTTGGGTTTTGACCCTTTATGAGAAAAAGGTTTGGGCACCCCTGCTATAGAGGGTATGGAAGTTTGATGCCTACTGAATGATGACAAATCTCCAAACGGCCATACACAATCACTGAAAGCACTACAGAATGTTACGTTTCCACAAACACACACACAAATAGCATGTAAACGCGCAAGTCTTTCACAATGCAATACTCACTACTCAAGTACTTTTAGGCCCAATCCCAATTCTACCCCTTAGCCCTTACCCCTCGTTTTGCGCATTCACGTGAAGGGGTAGAGGTGTCCCAGTTCTCTTTAGCTTGAAGGCGTAGGGCTAAGGTGGAAAGGCTAGATACCCCTTTGAACTGAGTTTTTTTTAGGACCACAATCGAAACCAAGGGGGATTTCCTGAAGATAAACCCCAAAAAAATAACACAACTGGAATCACTACAGCAGTCGCCATCGTCTGATCTCATATGAAGCAAGGGATCGCGATGTGTGCTGGTGCTGTCCCAGTTCTTATGGGTACATTTTGAAGCCCTTCCCCTTCACACTCTGTTGTAAGGGGTACAAAAATAGAATTGGGATTGGGCCTTAAAAGGGCTACTTTTACTCCTACTTTGAGTAATATTTACAGCACACTTTTACTTGCACTACATGTTTGGTTAGGCTAAATAATGTTATTTTACCTGAGGATGGTCTTCAGTCCTCTTTCCACCACTGTGTGAATATAAACTCCACTTTACCTCAGTAGATTCTGCAGATAGTGATGGTGAGATCAGCAGGTCTCGGTGTGTTCTGTGCCCGCAGGATGGAGCAGATATTCGGCCGCTCCAGCGCTCCGCCCGGCCCGGTTCTGCAGGTGTGTTTCCCGAGCGCCCGAGCCTCCGTGCTGGAGAACCTGAACCGGCAGCGGGAGGAGGGCCAGCTGTGTGACCTGTCCATCCAGGTGCAGGGACAGGTGTTCCGGGCACATCGCTGTGTCCTGGCTGCCTCCTCACCTTACTTCCATGACCAGGTGATTCTGCTCATCTGCATATTAATGACTGAAGTTTGATTGACAGCTGAAGATGCTTCTTTAAACTACTACTGTGGTTTTGTTGAGATGCTAAAATACTTCTTAAAGGGATAGTTCACTTGTTCAAAACCTTTGAGTTTCTTTCTTCTGTTAAACACAGAAGATATTTTGAAAAATGTTGAAAACCTGTAACCGTTTGACCACCACAGTATTAGTTTTTCCTACTGTGGAAGTCAATGTGTGTAATGCAATATAATGTATAAAATATCTACTTATATAACTACTATACTTTAAAATATAAACGCGTAAAGGTTTGAACTACTTGTGGGTCAGTAAATAGTGAGTCCATTTAAATTTTTGAGTAAACTATGCCTTTAAAAAAAAAAAGTGATAACCCACATTAAAAATAACATACAGTAAACACCAGTGTTTTCCAACCATACTGTAGTGAAGCACTTGATCAAATCCACTGTGGTGATTCTACAGTTGCTATGGTAACACAACAACTATAGTAACTAATCTGTTGTGGTGATTCTACAGTTGCTATGGTAACACAACAACTATAGTAACTAATCTGCTGTGGTGATTCTACAGTTGCTATGGTAACACAACAACTATAGTAACTAATCTGCTGTGGTGATTCTACAGTTGCTATGGTAACAACTACTACAGTGAACAAATGAGCCAATACTGCAGTTTTTCACAACTATGGAGTATGTTATACAACAATACGCCACAGTTTACTGTAGTAAAACTAAAGTATTGACCTTATTCTTCAATGCGGAAGTGCGCTCGTTTTTGTGACCGTTTTAGAACTTCCGATTCAGTTGCCTATGGGAGAATTGACTAGGAATAATAAATGGCTGAAAATGGTCAAACTACTCGCTCTACAAACAAGTGTTTGCATGATTATACGGACAAAATAGAATAATATAATAAGAAAATATCAGTGTGCAACATCAAGCAGCAGAACAAGCTGTTTTTAACATCTAAAAATGACTGGAAGTGATAGAGACCGGACGTCTCAAGCCAAAATGATTCAAATGTCTGCGCCCGCTCGTACGCGAAGAGTAAGGTGAATACTACAGTGTTTATTACAGTTGATCAGTTCACTGCAGTTAACACTACAGTATGCTGCAGCATTCATTAACAAAGAGTTGTAGATATTAAAATATATATACAGTATAATACACTTTACTGTAGTACGTTTCAAAAATACTATAGTACGTGTGCACGTGGGAGTTTTTGCGGCTAAACAAATATGTTAATGAGGCACACAATGAAGCAGTTTGATTGGTTGTCTGTTGCTGAACTGCTCACAGCACAACTTTTGCACTGTAAGCCAGAGTGTGAAATAAAGAGGAAATGCAATGCTAATATTTGTTATTTACAAGCTGATCTTATGAAGAAACGTCACTTATTTAACCCTGAGTGATTTTCTGCTAATAAAACTATGACCATCACTGGGTTATTAAGCACATCGGGTAAAAATTACACAGCATTGATTAAATGTTAAAAGTAAAAACTGCCGTGAGTCGATGAATAACTTTACTTTTATTATATCCAACACAGAAATGTGTGGTAAAAAGTAGTAAGAGTGGCATACTAGTGCAATGGAGCTGCACAATATATAAAAAAAAACATCATTATCACGATAATAATATATGCAACATTCCTATTGCAGAAATGTGATAAATTATATTTGTGTTGCATGCATAGGATGTTTTCCAGAATTAACCAATCAGATAGGGCCAGACTATCTTTAACCCCGCCTCCACAGTAGATGATGTTCTGCTATTGGCTAGTTAAGTCGAGAGAGGAAAATTACATCAGCCAATCTTAGTTTTCAGATTTTTCAGATCCAAAAAATATCTATTACCTGTTAATTTTAGTATAATTTTTACATAAATATAAAATCTTTAGGGAACTGTTATATTTAGACATCGTTATGCTGCTTGATGTTGCAAACTAATATATTTTCCAACACTTGTTTGTAGTAGTTTGAGCGTTTTCTGCCGTTTATTATTCATAATCATTTCTCCCATAAGAGACTGAACTAAACGTTCTAAACAAGCGCACTTCCGCGTTGCAGAATAAGGTCAATAGCATGCATTACCAGAGTAGTCCTCGTAACACAGTAAGTAAAAGCATTGTATTTCAATCTGGATTAGTTCTTGACACTGCAGTTCTGCTGTTGGCAGGTTCTGCTAAAGAACGTCACCACAGTGTCTCTGCCCTCCGTCATGGACCCTCTGGCCTTTGAGAGTGTCTTAAACTCTGCATACACCGGCCAGCTCAGCATAGTACGTGATGACATCATCAACTATGTCACCGTCGCCAGCTTCCTGCAGATGTGGCACATCGTAGACAAGTGCACGGATATCCTCAAGAGGTCGCGACCCCTAGCGCAGGTCAGCCCCGGCGGCGCCACCTCATCCAGTCACCAGTCACCCAGTAGCTCAGACTGCTGCTTTGCCGATCCCGAGGACGCGACGACCGAACAAACTCTGGAGAAAAGACCACACAGCGCACTGCCACCTCTGGCCACATGGAGGCGTCCTCAGCAGAACCGGTGGAGCCGAAGCACCCTGACGTTCCCCCTGCGGCCGGATTCTGAATGCGGCTCCAATGCAGCCAGTATTCATGGGTGCAGCACTGCGCCTCTGCCGTCACTCGTCAGCCCACCAGAGTTAGATTTCGCCGCGAGGCACCGAATAAGAGTTCGCCTACGCGGAGCAAAAGAAGAGGAGGAGCAGCGGAGGGTGGAGGCGGATGAAGGGGTGGGAGAACCCTCACAGGAGGACAGAGTGAAGGTGAAGAATGAGGAGCGCCAGGCCGGTGAGTGGAGCTTCTTCATCACTGCCGTTTAGCTGCCGTCCACCGGGGAAACATGGCCGGCGCAGCACTGAGGTGTTTCTGACTGTTGTTGTCTGCTCTTGTGTTCTCTCAGGAGTCGCCGAGCCGGACGGCAGCTTCAGAGAAAGCGAGAGCAGGGAGTCGCTGCAGGAGACGGACGGACTGTGGCAGAGCGTCACCGAATGGCCGCTAGACGACAAAGTGCTGGACGAGGACGACAAAACGGATCTCTCCTTCGAGACCTATGATGAAATCGAGAAGGCAACGGGGCAGATTTCCCAGCGCCCCCTGCTGCCGTCTGAGCTCTCCTGGGTCTCGCAGTCGTCCTCGTCCTCCCCGTGCTCTCCTCTCTCTGCGACGCCCAAAGTCCACTTCTGTCACTGCGGTAAAGCGTACACGCTGAAGAGCATGCGCGACCGCCACGTCAAAATGCAGCACTTGAACCTGCGACCATTCAGCTGCCCCGTCTGCTCCAAGAGCTTCAAGATGAAGCACCACCTGACCAAACACGTCAAGACGCACGGAGGCCTGCGACCGTACGAGTGCAGCGTCTGCGGAAAGAAGATCGTCTGGAGGGACAGTTTCCTCAAGCATCAGGCACGCTGCCAGCGGATGCCCGAGACCAGTGCAGAATCTGGCGGCCAGCAGGAGGATGCAGACGCAGCCGGACAAGTGAAGGTGGAGCAGGACGACTATTCGTTACAGGAAGAGGAAATGCACTCTTAAAAGTAAAGGTTCTAAGGGGTTGGGGTGGGGGGGTATACAGAAATAACAGAACAGCAAGACGTGACTTTTTAAGCCCTAAAGTCCGACTCACACTGTGTGATTTTAAATAATGCTGAAGGATCGTAGCATGTCAGACTGCACAAACATGATCCCAGTGTCACAATGTAGGATCTCAGTTTTCATAATGTCAGACTGAACAATAATTAAGACGAGTCAGACTTGGTAGAACATTCGCATGGAGTTTGACATCTTTCATAGGCGACACTGTCACTATCCTGGCTCTGACATGATACCTAACGCTAAACATAAACAAACTGTAGCAGTAATTTGGCTCAAAGCTTGCCTCAATAATAAAACCAGAAAAAGCTGTTTTGGCATTTCCCCTTGGTGGTTTGAAGTTGTCCCACTGATTGTGTCATCAGATTCGTATTAACTGAATCAGGCAAGAGTCTGAAATCTTCTGAATCTGCCAGAACTTCAACAGAGGGAAAATCTGATCACAATGGCCATTAAGAGGCTGTAGGTGAACAGGTCAAACCAATGATCAACGATTTTAGCCTAGGATTACAGGAATCTTTTAGGATTTGCCAAATTTGTCTCAGATGACCAAATCATTGCTGAAATCGCACAGTGTGAGCGGGGCTTAAGCAAATCAAGAGGGACCGTCAGTATGAAGTATCACCTTCTGGCAGGGAGGTGTCTAACAGGAGCCCTCATACTGACAGTCCACAGAGTTACCTTCAACTTTTTTTTAAGTTGTCAGAGCAGGGGTGCACAAACCCAGTCCTGAAAGGCTGATGTCCTGCACAGTTTACTTCCAACAACCATCAGCACATCTGCCTGGAAGATTCTAGTATGGTCTTGTTCAAGGATGCTCAAATTCAGTGCTGCTGGAGCGCTGTCCTGAGTAGTTTAGCTACAACTTTCCTCATCACCTCTCTCTGGAGGTTTCTAGTGTGCCCAGTAACTGCTTGATTAGCTGGTTCGGGAGAGTCTAATTGGGGTTGTAGATAAACTCTTCAGGACACCAGCCCTCCAGGAATAAATTTGGGTACCCCCGCTCTAGAAGCACCTTTCTGGAAGATTCTAGTACAGTCTAGCTCAAGAGCTTCCAAACTGTCCTGCAACTAGCCTAAGACCTCAATTAGCTGGTTCAAGCGAGTCTAATTGGGGTTGGAGGTAAACTTTGCAAGACACTGGCCCTTCAGGACAAAGTGTGGTCAAGCCAGTGGTATACTTCAAGCAAAAATGAAGAATGAATTAAAATGACATCATTCAAACAAAAATCTGGCCAAAACAAAGTTTGGGGGAGTTAATTTTGGCTCCTAAAACTGTAGAGCTCACATTAGTCTGTGATGATTACATGCGATTAATTCATATATCATATCCACAGAGGTCAGACAGCAGAACAAATCAAACACAACAAGCTTGAACACACTGGAGAGTGGAGTAGCAGAGCTGGTACAAATATATCCGCACCTGTACAATCACTTGCAGAGAGATTTAAAGACTCACATGGGTCCACACACTGGCATTTCAAAAGATTTGTCTGAAGTATACCATGTCCTTTAAGAGAATCTGAAGACCTAGTCTTGCTGTGTTACATTAGGGCTAGAGCTAATCTCTCCAGGTCACAGTGGTTCTATAGGAACACATTTGAACAACTCTGCCATGGAAGAACCTCTATTAGTTGCCCAATCAATCAAACTGACAAAAGATCCATATTTCAGGTGTGGTCAGATTAGTGAATTCCTGCATGTAAAAACAGGTTCCTTGTCTTTTGTCAGTAGTTGTAATAAGCACTTATAAACCTGTGTGGCGATCGTGTTTTACCAGCTGGAACATGATGGAAATCTGTGCAGGGAGTTTCTCACCATCTGCACTCGTGCACCCCGATGAGTATCGCATGAGATTATCACTGAAGTTTAGCGGATCGTGACTGAACGAAGGGTGCTGATGTGAGCATGCACAGCGATGCTCAAAACAACAAACTTAAGTCACATCTCATTTTTTTGTGTGTTTCTGGCACTTTTTTATTATTAGTTTGACGCACTGCTTTAAAAACTGGTCGACCAATGAGATTGCTGCTTTTGTCGTGCGTTGAGCTGTTGAAGTTACAATAAGAAACACTTGGTGGCGTTTAAGCATTAAACACTCTTTAGCCGAGCAGATTATTTATGTAATTTTCTTTCATGACTTATAACTTTTTACTGCAAACTTTTGCGCTAGCGTTTATGTGCTGTAGTCGAGGAGGATAAACAGAAAAGGAAAAATGTATGCGATAAATACACAAGGAAAAATTATGAGAGTGACGACTTCTGCGCAGCAAGCGAGTGTCTAAACAGTAAAGTTGCACAACGCCACCTTGTGTACTGGAGTATTTCTGTTTTTCATTAAGCGCCATCTAGTGTCAGGAAGTAGTTTTGTACTTTCCTTCGGCTCATCAACAGTGGAAACTGATTTGGCAAAAAGTACTGGCGATAAGCAAGAGCGACCAACATCCAGGTGCGCACGAGGCTTCACACAAAACCCAAAATGAATCAGAGATAATAAACCAGAAAGTATTTCTACACTCCAAATAATAATACTTATTATGTCATGGCCAAGTTCCTTCTCCATCAGGGCCTTATAAATGTGATGGTCTGTTCACTAAATGCATTTTTCTATTTAAACAATCAAAAACAACAGCAGTACCTGTCCACTACTGCAGAACATCTCTAGAATTCTAGTCACGTGAGATGCAGCCAAATATGTAAATAATCCAACAAATATGATGTTTTCCCCTTCCTGAATCTGAAAGATTCTTTATCAATGCCAATAGAGAACCTTTATTTTTAAGAATGTAGATATTTGCTGTAAACAGCGGAGATCTGTGTTCATTTGTCTACTAATGATCCACATATGTAGCAGTACTGAAAATATTCTGGAAGCACTCGTTACAAAAGAAAACCGAGATATTCTGTGTGTATTCCAGAGGTGTTTAGCTGATCGATGTGTTTATTTATGCACACAAACATGCAAAGTTTGGTTAACCCGCCTTAACTCGCCCATTAGCATCTGTTGTGTTTGGTTTGTTGTTCGTCAGAATTCAAAATTAGAGACTGAACTTGTCTGTATATAATAATAATAATAACAATAATAATAATAATAATAATGCAGTGTGTTTTTTATATTGTCAATAAAGGCCTTTTATTAAGATCATCTGCAGTGTGTGTGTTTCCTTCATAATTTGTTAACACTTTACAGTAAGACCCCCATTACTACTGCAGTAACGGACAATGAGAAATGCATTTGTTGCAGTGTTTATTACTCTCCGTTAATTAAAAATACAGCTGTTTGTTGTTAATTCATGTTAACATTATAGTAAAGTGTTACCTGTAATTAATTTAAACAGCACTTAATATGAAGAAAACCTGCTGCTAATAACCGAAACCAAATCAACGTGAGTTACAAACAAAACGCAACAAGAAGAACATTTAGAGCTTCATGTTCACCAAAAAAAACGTACATTCAGAACATTTACACAATTAAACCATATTCAGAGTCATGTGCTTGAAGAGTTTTCACTTCTGTGGAGTGACAAATGATGTTATAAAAAGTACAAATATTTCATGTAGTTTCACAAAAATAATTTGCAAAATACTGTAAAATATTTCCAGCTGCAGTAGACCACCAGCGACGGCTGTGCAAGAATTATATACACGAATATTTGAATGCATAGTGTCTAATAATGATATGCTAAATTAGTACTGCATTTCTTGGGCGTATTTGTTTAAATATGTATATATATATATATATATATATATTCCACATAAGTTAGGTGATCGTTACACAAAAAAACATCAACATGAACCCAGAGGTATTTCTGTCAGATATCAGCAAATCAGCACGAGAGATGATCATCTGTATATGAATATATATTAACATTAATGAACAGCCAGAGCTCTTTTACAAGCTCTGATGTTTATAATTAGATCTTTTGTTTTTAATGTAGTTGTGATTAAATGTTTAATTATTTTGTTGTTGTTTTATTCAAATTTCTTAGTTTAATTTGAGTATTTCTACTATATGGAAATTAGTAATGTTGTCTGATATCGCAAATAAATAACTCAATAAAGCTTAAGAATATTCAGCCAGTTGCAAAGATTTCTCATTTTTATTTATTTTAATAAATTGTTCTATTAAATTAAACTTATTCAAATGAGAAATTTGAGCAATTAACTAAAATAAAAAAAGTACAAACTTTTTCAGTTTATTTAGTTTTAGTTATTATGTGATATAAACATAAACTAGAACAATATTCTGGGATCTTGCTGAAACAAACATAAGTGTTTTATTCTTGCTTTAGTACTTTAAATAAAATAAACTGAAATATTGGCAGAACATTGAACGGAAATAGATTATAGTTTAGTGCTTTAGTTTTGTTAATGAGAAATGCAGGAAACAATATTGCAATATTAATAACAACAACAATATTAATA
>CAIGQZ010032219.1:0-10691 GCA_903798205.1 Danio tinwini
GAAGGCATTGACTGAGTGATTGACAGCTGATATTAACCAATCCATTCACGTTTAGTTCTAGAGCAGTGGGCCAATCAGAAGAGCACAAAGGCAGGGCGAGCATTGCAGGCTTTTACTTCAGCAAGTTCACACAACAAACCTCTGTGAAGTTGGCACCCCATAAAAACAAATAAACCCCAAGACTATGCCATTCGTTTGTGCTACGTTTGTGCCGATTTGTGCCGCAAAATGAGCGTTTGTGCTGGTTTGGGGTCTGAGATATTAAGCATTATTATTTTGACCGTGTGACGTCACTTTCCACCCCCTGTTGCTCAAATGACTTTAAATCAGCACAGGTCGTTTGTGCTGGATTTGTGCTGGTTTGTGCCATTAAAACAAACACTGTATCTGTTTTCCTCCTTTAGATATCAGCAAAATATTTCAGTAGCCGTGACATCCCTCTCCACCCCATTTCCTCTAAATCGCGCCAAACTGTTGTCATTCGTTTATGCTGGATTTGTGCTGGTTTGTGCCGTTAAATTAAACACTGTATCTATGTTTATTGTTTAGATATTGCCTTATCAAAATATTTCGGGAGCCGTGATGTCACTCTCCGCCCCAGGATGTCTAAATCGCACAAAACAGGTGTTATTTGTTTGTGCTGAATTTGTGCTGTTAAAATAAACACGTTATATATTTTTATTGTTTAGAAATTGCCTAATTAAAACACTTCAGGGCCGCGACGTCCCTCTTTACCCCGTTATTTCCTCTAAATCACACCAAAAAATTGACCAAGATGGCGGCGCATACACATCGCGAGGCTCGGCGTCTCTCCAGTTTCTGCAATTTTGCAGTATTTTTCCTGCTCATTTCGGGTCTGTTCGTGCAGAACAGTAATGCCTTTACATCGTACACCCGACAGGAGATCTTGGATATTGGTTTGTGCATTTCGGACAGTTTTATCAGCAATCTACGACTCATCCCAGAGATCGCCAGAACACCCGAGGCTGAGCGCTCTGTCCGGCCGGGCAGGAGTGCTCGGAGACGGCGATGCGAACGTAAACAAAGGCGGGGGAAGCGCGGCGGGCTAAGAGCTAAGCTAAAGCTAACACCACACCGGCTCTCTTTACCCAGCATCTTCCTCGCCAATGTACGGTCCCTGGTGAACAAAATGGATGAGATTAGACTGCGCATCAACCCCAGCAAAAGATTATGGAACTGTAATGTCATGATTTTCACAGAAACATGGCTAAACAGCGGGATACCAGACAACGCTGTATCTTTAACTGAGCATCAGACATTCCGAGCAGACAGAGCGGCGGATGACTCCGGTAAGACCCGAGGCGGAGGATTATGCATTTATATTAACAAAGTGTGGTGCACAAACTCTGTCATCGTTGGGAGACATTGCTCTGTTAACCTGGAATTTCTGATGGTCAAATGCAGACCGTTTTATCTGCCACGGGAGTTCACCTCCACCTTTATAATCGCTGCTTACATTCCACCCGATGCTGATGCAAAGCTTGCTATGAATGAACTTCATGCAGCCATCAGCAAACAACAGACTGCTCACCCGGAGGCTGCTTTTATTGTTGCGGGGGATTTTAATCACTCAAACTTAAAGACAGTGCTCCCCAAATTCCATCAAAACATTTTCTGTCACACACGGGGAAACAAGACTTTGGACCAGGTATACACAAACATGGCTGAAGCCTATGCTGTTACCCCCCTCCCCCACCTGGGTCAATCAGATCACCTTTCTTTGTTCCTCACCCCCCGATACTCACCCCTCATCAACCGTGTGAAGCCATCAGTGAGGACCATCAAAGTGTGGCCAGCGGGGGTAGACTCCACACTCCAGGACAGGTTTCAACACACAGACTGGAGTATGTTTGCTTCCCAGGCCACATGTGGCTCTCACACAGACATTAACAGCTACACTTCCTCTGTTCTGGAATACATCAACACCACCATTGACAGTGTTACAACCCAGAAACAGATCACCACATACCCAAATCAAAAGCCATGGATGAACAAGGAGGTGCGCCTCCTGCTGAAAGCACGCAACACTGCCTTCAGATCAGGGGATGCACAGGCCTACAGCACTTCCAGGGCTAATCTGAAGAGGGGCATCAAAAAGGCCAAGCACTGCTACAAGCTAAAGCTAGAAGAGCACTTTTCCAACTCTGATCCTCGGCGCATGTGGCAGGGCATACAGGCCATCAGCAACTACAAACCCAGCCATTCCACACCCACAGCCACAAATGTCTCCTTCCTGAACGAGCTTAATGACTTTTATGCCCGCTTTGAAAGAGACAATAATGAACCCTACATCAGGATCACTTCCTCAACCGACCACTCACCCATTACACTCACCTCCTCAGAAGTCTACACCGCACTGAGTCGGATCAATGTGCGTAAGGCTGCTGGACCAGACGGTATTCCTGGGCGTGTCCTCAAAGCATGTGCAGAACAGCTCGCTGGGGTATTCACAGACATTTTCAACCTGTCCCTTAACCTAGCAGCTGTGCCAACATGCTTTAAAACCACCTCTATTGTGCCAGTGCCGAAACACTCCAGCCCAACATGCCTGAATGACTACCGCCCTGTAGCACTCACACCCATCATCATGAAGTGCTTCGAGCGGTTGGTCCTGGCACATCTGAAAGACTCTCTGCCATCCACACTGGACCCACATCAGTTTGCCTACCGTGGCAACAGGAGCACAGAAGATGCAGTCTCCATAGCGCTGCACTCTGTACTCACACACCTGGACAATAAAAACACATACGCACGAATGCTGTTTGTTGACTTCAGCTCAGCATTCAACACTGTCATACCCTCTAAGTTAATGATCAAACTTAGAGACCTGGATATAGACACGTCTCTCTGTAACTGGGTTATGGACTTTCTGACTAACAGACCTCAGAATGTTAGATCAGACCACATTTGCTCCACCACCGTCACACTCAACACTGGTGTACCACAGGACTGTGTGCTGAGCCCCTTCCTCTACTCCCTTTTCACCATCGACTGTAGGCCTGTGAACAGATCCAACGCCATCATCAAATTTGCAGATGACACCACAGTGATTGGTCTAATCAGCAACAATGATGAGACTGCCTACAGGGAGGAGATACAGCATCTGGCCACGTGGTGCACCAACAATAATCTGCTCCTTAACACAGACAAGACCAAGGAGCTCAATGTGGACTTCAGGAAGGGACGAACAGGCTCACATGATCCCATCTACATCAATGGGATGGCTGTCGAGCCTGTATCATCCTTCAAGTTCCTGGGGACTCACATCTCCAAGGACCTTTCCTGGACCACCAACACCTCCAGCCTGGTCAAGAAGGCTCACCAGCGCCTATTTTTCTTAAGGCAACTTAAGAAGAACCAGCTGTCATCAGCCGTCTTGGTGAACTTCTACCGCTGTACAATAGAAAGCATCCTGACGAACTGTGTCACAGTCTGGTATGGAAACTGCTCTGTTGCGGAGCGTAAGGCACTGCAGCGGGTGGTGAAAACTGCCCAACGCATCACAGGGACCACACTGCCAGCCATAGAGGACATCCAGAGGAAACACTGTCTGCGCCGAGCACGCAGTATTCTTAAAGATTCCTCTCACCCTGCTCACAGACTGTTTTCTCTCCTGCCTTCTGGCAGGCGCTTCAGGCTCCCCCGGAAAAAAATCCAGCAGACTAAAGAACAGCTTCTTCCCCAGAGCTGTCTCCCTCTTGAACTCTGCTCCCCACTGACTTTTTGCCCCCCTAATACACCCCACTCTCCTCTCCTCATAACTCAGACTCATCATAATCACTGCACTACTTAACATTTGCACATTTAAAAATTGCACATATTCATTGCACTGATTCATTCATTTATTTGATCTGTACACACCTACTGCACATGTACATTTGTAAATTATGTACACACCCACTGTACATATACATTTGTAATTATGTTTATCTATCTGCACACTTCTGATTATTAATAGCAACCTGTACATTTATCCATCTATTGTAAATCTCTGTTCATAGCTAACACAACCTGTATATAATGTTCATAGTACATCCATTTGTAAATATTACCATAGTTTTTCTATAACTGCACTTTATAACTTATACCTGTATCCTGCACTTGCTGCTATTGCACTCCTGGTTAGACCTAAACTGCATTTCGTTTCCTTGTACTTGTACATGTGTGATGACAATAAAGTTGAATCTAATCTAATCTAATCTAAAACTGATGTCATCCTAAAGGATTCTGCAGTGAAAACAGGTCTTACGGCAACTATTTATGCACTCGCACAAATGCTTCCAGATATATTTTTAGGTCGCATAAAATTTCAGGTGCTTATGCAACCAAAACGGTCGAGCCCTAGCATTTCCTCATAATAATAATAAAATAAGGAAGTTTTCATCAATCACAATACAAATTACAGTGAACTCCAAACCAGCTCTCGTCTCCTCCAGCAGCTGTGGAATAAAGCCATTATACTGACACAGATCACTCCGCCTATTCATGCCAGAGTCCTGCGGAAAACAAGTTATTGACAGGTGGTAATCTGTGTGTAACTTTATTTATTTATGGGTAGTGAAAACCAGGTAGTGAAAACGGTAGTCTACAATTAATTAATTCGTTATGAATTAATTGATATTTAACAACAACCACCCCCACCCCCGCCTACGACGACGATGCCATCGTCCATCGCGATGTTTCACATTAGACATCGTACAATGCCAAATTGGTCAACATCGCCCAACCCTAAAACACAGCAAATGGAAAACATTTTTTTTGTAAGTTTTTGCGATCCGTCACAAAGATGTTTTTCCACAAACATGTTTTTCCTGTTCACTTCATACATGTCAACCCTTCCATTTTGCCGGGATTCTCCCGTATTTTACCATTCTATCCCACTATCATTCTATCATTAAGTATTTTCCCATATTTCTCCCATATTTTTAATCATGAAAGCATGTTGAAATGAATATAAAAATGTCTGCATTCACTTTCTTTCCATTAAAGCTGTGCGTTGATCACCGCCCTTCATATGCAACCTCTGAATCAGTGAATGCATGTATGAGCGCTGACTGATGGACACACTCTGTATGATAAACCGATCCCAGATCAGCTTCTGTAAACGCCATTTAAAGAAAAGCGAAAGTGCAGGACACTTTGGGATTCGGGTGTGTGTTTAAGCAGACAAATACACTTAATAATAAGTAAACATGACCGTCCTGCGTGTTTTATTTTAAACACAACTAATTTTCTCCTAAATGAGCACAAACAGTTACTAGAGCAATGGAATGATTTCATTATAGATCTGTGCATTCTTAAAGGGACACCTCTGTTATCAAACAAAACCAGAGATTCATTTGCTGCTCTTCACTTGTTTGATAACAGAGGTGTCACTTTAAATAGGGTGTACAGAAGCTGATCTGGGATCTGTTTATCATACGGAGCGTGTCCGTCAGTCAGCACTTATACAGGTTGCATATGAAGAGCAATGATCGACGCACAGCTTTAATGGAAAGAAAGTGAATGCAGACATTTTTATGTTAATTTCAACATGCTTTCAAGATTAAAAATATATGAGAAACATTGGAAAATACCTAATGATAGGACGATCGCGAGATAGAATGGTAAAATACATGAGAATCCCGGCAAAAATGAGGGAACGCAAAACAGTTTTGCGAGGAAATGCAAAAACCTAAAAAAATATATTTTCCTATCACTTTGTTTTTTTTTCTCCCACACACTGTTTTCCCACCATCACGTCCCTTCCGGGTCTCCGTACAAATCCACCTTTTTATCTTGCTAATCTAAATTTGTCCTCTATTAAATTCTGATTTGAAAGCTGAGGATTGTGAGGTGTAAATGTTGCAATGAGTTATAATCAGCTGACTGTAGCGCAGCGTCGTCTCTCACCCTGAGCGTCCACCTCTTTGCTGATCTTGAGCGCGTCAGAGTTGGCCAGGTCCATGTTTGCCGGAGTGACGGCCAGAATCAGACAGTTCTCTTTGGAGATGAACTGCATCAGCATGTCCCTGAACACACACACACACACACACACACACACGGAGAACAGCGTCAGTATATTCCTGTTCATTAGATTAGATTAGATTAGATTCAACTTTATTGTCATCACACATGTACAAGTACAAGGAAACGAAATGCAGTTTAGGTTTAACCAGGAGTGCAATAGCAGCAAGTGCAGGATACAGGTATAAGTTATAAAGTGCAGTTATAGAAAAACTATGGTGATATTTACAAATGGATGTACTATCAACATTATATACAGGTTCATCAGAGTATTCCTGTTTTAGTGGCGTTCCTGAAGGGCAGTACAGACATGAAATCACTGCAATCAAACTACTACCATCATCTAGGACTTTTAGCTGCATTTTGCGACAGGATAAGCCATGCACACACTAGGCATGAGACGATAACTGTTTTCAAGGTATACTGCGGTTTGGAAAAGTCAAGGTTTTCATACCGCCAAAATTTTCTTTAATACCGTTCCTAAGGTGAAGCCGTGATATTTTTATCCAAGGTTATCATACCGGCCCATGCCTAGCACACACTTTTCTCTACACCTACCGAGTCAGTAAAGGACCACAGACATACACATTGCAAGATGCAGAGATTTTTTTTTCCAATCGGTATGCAATATCAAATTCCATTAAACAACACTCTCCCACCAGTCCTTACTCCATACTCACATCCAATACCTCAGATTGTCAGGCGGGGGCCTGAATGAAATGTTCCTGAATGAAAATGAAAGTGCCGAACTGCAGTTAAAGTCAAAAAATTAAAAATGAAACGCCCGAAATTACATGAAAAAATGGTGGATATCACAATGACGTTAATCGATCTATGTGCTACAGTATAACATGTAAAACCCCTCATGCAAACCCCTTCATCATATTATTGTCTTATTCAGATTAAGGCAAACCATTCGATTACTGAAGGAGGAGTTTGGCATTACTTCAGCACTGGTTTCAAAGCGTCCCTTCACCCCACTGCTCTCACCGGATCTGGTACTCGATGTCCTGCGGCTGGTCGCCCACCGCCACCTTCGTCATGCCAGGAAGATCGATCAGCGTCAGATTTAGCACTGAAACAAAAACACAATCAAAAATAGTGTTACAAAACAAATCAATACCACTAGCACTAGAAAGTCCACATGAAATCAAAACCAACCATATGATGATGTTGTTTGCTCACACTGCTAGTTTTGTGCTCAACATTTCATCTGTGCATGCTATTAAGAACAAAACAATAGTTTGCCCTTATAATCTAAGATTGACATATGAAAATGTAATTCCTGTTTGTTTCCAGTTAAATTCTCAGATTGTGTCTGTCTGAGGTATTGGGCAGGGCTAACATACTTAACCAGCTGTCAGCGCTATGACAACAAACAGAAATGGTGAGCTGGGGTCCGTTCTTCGTACCTTGCTTAAATGATCTAAGATGATTTGGCAGATCCTGGATCTGTTAATCTTGATAACTGATCTCTGGCTAATTTGGTTCTTCAAACAAGTTGGCGAATCAGATTAAAATGTCTGGATGAACTGATCTGAGATCACTGCGTGTGATCCTCGAAATCATGACCAGCAATGCAATGATTGGCTAACGACACAGCAGCCTAATGACATCATCTGATTAATATTTAATTATCCATGTGAGCAAAACTACATAAAATTCGTAGTAAATGGTTTGTTCAATATGATATTCAATAACTTTACACCTCTGTTTTGGGCTGCAGGCGTTACACTTTCACGTGTCAAGAGTATTTAGTTATTTATTTAGCTTTACAGTCACAGCGGATTTTCTTTATTATAGTAGCCTAGGCCTGTTCACGTTTCTTAATCGGCGTAAGGAACTTTTGTGAAGCACCAAATCACAGTCATATTAGCTGTCAAAACATGTGCATGACTGCATAAATTATTATTCCTTAAAAACAATATTGTGCATGTGTCATGACTGGCTCTCTCACAAAGGCACAGGATCACAGGAATTATTAAAACATGTATATTTATTACCAATGACACTTACAAGAAACACTGGAATCACAGGTTGAAACACACAGGAAGACAATTCATACCGGACGCTGGACTGAACAAAACACAGGACATGATTACACAAAAATCACAAACAGGGGTGACACACAGGTAAAACTAATGAACATCAAGGAAACGGCAGGAAACAGAACAAAGGGAACACATGATACAAACACAGAAACACATGGAGCACAGCACATAGGGAAATCACATAACACAAACACAGAAAATACATGAACACACCAAAACACTGGACATAGGAACCCTAACATTACCCCCCTCGCGCCTTCTAAACACAACAAAGGAGAGAGGAAGGGGCCGAGGCCAGGGAGGAGTCACAGGAGGGAGGAGCCAGGAAGGGAGCTGGAGAAGGAGCCAAACGATCCAGGACACAGCCAGGAGGACGGCCCAGGGTGGAGTCGAGGGAGGGAGGAGCCATGGAGGAGATGTGGCGACCAACTCCAGGGGGCCGCCCAAGGGAGGTTGAGCCCAAGGAGGAGACGGAGAGCCAATGGGTGAGGGTGATGCCAAGGTCCCGAAGGGCCAAGGTGGAGCGGACGGCTCACCCGACTAAGGCGAAGACAGGGGTCCGGAAGCCCGCGGCGGAACCAGAACAACAGAGGACCAAGGTGTAGCTGGAGAGAGAGGAAGGAGCTCAATGTAAACGGCAGGACGGAGAGACGAGGCACAGCCAAAGGAGTGGAGTCCAGAGGTGTAGGAAGGGTGATGACTGACCAAGGCGGAGCTGGAGCGACGAGGGAGCCTGGTGGAGCTGGTGGGCTAACGACCCACAGAGGAGACGGGGGAGGAAAGAGCCAACATGGAGCCGTAGGGTCGAGGCGGAGTCCGCAGCTCAGAGGCTGGATGAGCTGATGTTGGGTAACACCCCCCAGAGGGCGATGCAGGCAGGCAGCACCTCAAAGCGAGCTCCCCTTCTGGAGCTTGAGGGCGAGCTGGGGGGCTGGCTGACTGCAGCAGCACTGGATCTGGTGGACTGGCTGCAGTCGTTGGTCTCAGAGGTGGAGAGGGCGGGATGGGTGGGACATCGCTCATGTCACTGGAGTTAGTACTGTCTAGAAACAGCGGGCTTGGAGCAGGACTCCTGCTGTCTGGAAACAGCGGGCTTGAAGCAGGCATCTTGCTGTCTAAGAACAGAGGACTTGGAGCAGGGATAATGCTGTCTGGAAACAGCGGGCTCTGGGCTGGCTTCTTGCTGTTTAAGAGGTGGAGAGAGTGGGATGGGTGGGAGGTCGCTCATGTCACTGGAGTTAGTACTGTCTAGAAACAGTAGGATTGGAGCAGGACTCTTGCTGTCTGGGAACAGCGGGCTCGAAACATGGATAACGTTGTCTGGAAGCATGTCTATTATCATGCATAAATTGTACTAAAGCTGGTACCTTAAAAGAGCACGCATTTGTATTTAAAAAGTCCATATTAATAAATGTTCTCTTAGAACACCTTAGGGAGAACCACCCCGTGACAGTCTTGTTTTTTATTTCTTGTTCTTTAGACTGCATAAGCTTTATTCATATAACTTTTTTAAAGTATTTTACTGTTTTCCAAAGTGTATAGAACTACTATACTGTAAGAAAATATCAGCATTCGGTTCATACTTTCAGTATTACCTTTGCTTGAAAAGACCCGATTTAATGCTGTTTATATGAAATAAGCCTGCTCCGGAGCAGGTTTGAGCTACCAGACCTGTTGCTATGACAACAACACTCAGAAGAGTTTTGAAGAACGAAATGATCCTGGATCATGTCAAATCGTCAATAATCAAACCCAGCTAACTGAGTAATCCACATATGAAGAACAGACCCCAGGAGGATATGATAATTTACATTCACATAATGAGCCTACAACAGCAGAAATAAGCATGTTTAACGAATATAAATCCATGCTTAATAAATATAATAGAACAAAACTGAACAGAACACATTTAGTTCTGTTTTTACTTATTTCACATTTATTCATTTTCCTATTTAAGTGACATTTAATAATCCCATAGATGATGCTTTAATTCCTATAAGTGTACTTATAATCATAAATATCATTTAAGATTAATGCACAACTTATTCAGTTTCTATATAAAGTTTATTAAAACAACCTTACACCAAAAACAAGTTTATTTTCCTTACCCCAAGAGCAGATTATTTAACCTGTTATAATGAAAAACTCACTTTATTACTCACTGAAAACACAATAATTTTGACTTCTAGAAAATGCTGCTTGATTTAGGAGATTTTTTAATGTTTGGACTTGAAACAAGACTAAAGATTATAATTAAAATATATATATTATATAGACAAGGCTGGATTAACCAATGGGCATTACGGGCTCATTGGAATAAGCTAGTTGAGTGATTCCCGCCTCTCACCGTTTGATTGACAGAAACAACATAACTACAGACAGCAACTCACAGCAGCATGAGTGGCGTAGCTTGTAAAGCGCACAACAACATGTTTTAACGCGATCGATCATGAACCCGGTTCGAATCCAGCATCTGATGAACACGTTCTTCTTTTTTTCCCCACTACACATCACATTTTGCTTATACTCTTCATCTCAAGAAAAACTAGTAGGAATCATTAACAAAGTGTGTGTGTGTGTGTGTGTGTGTGTGTGTGTGTGTGTGTGTGTGTG
>CAIGQZ010032219.1:38227-88765 GCA_903798205.1 Danio tinwini
GTGTGTGTGTGTGTGTGTGTGTGTGTGTGTGTGTGTGTGTGTATACTACATGGTGTTAGTAATGAAGTGTTCAATGTAAAGCTGAGTTGAGCTCCAGCACCTCTGCGCAGTGGCAGCAGCTTGTTCTCCAGGATGTCTCTGGCGTCAGTTCCTTCATCCATCAGGTCCAGTTTGGTGATCACACCGATGGTGCGCAGACCTGCAGGGGAAGGTCAAAGGTCAGTTTCAGCAGCAGACTATTGCACACCTTTCTTTCATGCAGTTGTGCTAAAATATCAAAGTTTTCACTATTCTTGACACATTTCAAAGCTGAGGATTGTGAGGTGTAAATGCTGTAATGAGTTATAATCAGCTGACTGTAGCGCAGCGTCGTCTCTCACCCTGAGCGTCCACCTCTTTGCTGATCTTGAGCGCGTCAGAGTTGGCCAGGTCCATGTTAGCCGGAGTGACGGCCAGAATCAGACAGTTCTCTTTGGAGATGAACTGCATCAGCATGTCCCTGATCGCACGCACGCACACACACAGAACAGGTGTCAGTGTCTCAATCAGGTCCTGTAGGAAGCGCTTTTAGAAGGAAAGTTTCAGTATAAAACAATTAATGTCGCATCACCAGGCTCTCCAGCATTTCCTGCAGGGTTTCATGCAATTTCAGGTGTTTCATTTTTAATCATTAGACTTTAACTGCAGTTCAGCAGCTCACTTTCATTCAGCAACATGTTGTTCATGACAATTATTAAATGAAAATATGAAGGACTGCTGGAAGAGTGCTGTATTAATGGTATTTGATACTGCATGGCGAACAGAAAGAAAAAACTTCACATTTCGGGACTCGGGTAATCAAAAATCACTGCTTACATGCTTGAGAAATACAGCCATACTTTAAGAACGCTTAGTTTAAGCAAATTTAATGAACATGATCCTGCGTGTTGATGATCTGATGGGGGTGCGCTGTACTGCGCGTTCTCTCTCTCTCTCTCTAAGACTAAGCAAAATAGTTTTTACTTTATAATTAATGTTCTCAACACTCAATACAACTTTACAATGAATACGATTGTTTGTATTCAATACTTTATTATTATTATCACTATTATAATTTTCCAATTTCCATATTTGCAATGCCTGTAATTTGGATTATTATTTTTTATTTGTGATTAATCATGATTAAATCACAAAAAAGTGTGATTAATTAGTCTTTTTTTTAATCAATTGGCAGCCCTAATACATCTTTATATATATATATATATATATATATATATATGCACAAAATAAAATAACCTAAATAACATGAAAACAATAGAACACAGATAAAACATTAAATAAACAGTGCTCTATGCTTTTCTGTGAAAAACAGTATTGACAAATTCAATAATCTAATGTAAAATAACACTCTTTAGTCTTCATTGTATAATTAAACACAAGTAATGTTTGTTAGAGCAGCAAACTCTGTCATTTCTTGTGTCCAAATGGTTTAAATTCGCTGTTTTAATTGCTTGACTTCCTGTGATGTGACTATTGCAGATTCTCACATTGTGATATCCATGCTGAAACCATATCTATTGCAGCTCTAACGTAAACAATGATAAAAGCTTTCGTCTCTGAAGGTGGAGTTTGCCATTAGTTCAGCACTTCAGCGTCTCTCAACCCCACTGCTCTCACCTGATCTGGTACTCGATATCCTGCGGCTGGTCGCCCACCGCCACCTTCGTCATGCCTGGGAGATCGATCAGCGTCAGATTCAGCACTAAAGAGAGAAAAACACAATCAAAAACAGTGTTAAAAACAAATCAATAGCACTTTATCCAAAACTAGAATTTCTGCATGTCTTATTAGAAAGTCCACATGAAATAGAGCCATATAGAGCCATATAGCCATATTGATGTCATTAGCTCACATTGATTCACATCAAATAATATGTCATTTCAGACACAGCTAAGTGTGTTATTACCGTTGGGCGAGTAAACGCGCAGGTTAATGGGCACTGCTGAGATTCCCTTGTTATATCCAGTGATACGGTTTGTTTCTGCTTCAATCTCCATCCGGACCTCATCGAAGTCCACAAACTTGCGGCCCTTACAGTGCAGGAACTCTGCATATTCTTCACACACACACACAGACACACTCATTTACAATCACTCATGCACTACACTGTGGTTTTAAAGAAATATCTAAAGTAGTTCTGTGCATTTGTTTACCTGCTTTACTGTTCACCAGCTGGAGAATCAGCGGCCTGCGGGTGACGATTCCTGATCCTTTCGGCAGAAAGTCCCTGAAGCACACACACACACACATCATGCATTATGTAATTTCAATACCTCAATTAATTCTCATAATGCATTCAGAGTCTTCAAAACAAAGTGTTTGCCTTGCAGTTTTGTCTGAACCCAGATAACAGTTCTGTAATAAAAAGGTCAGAACTGCATGTTTTAGCCAGAACGATTCATTTTTACTGTTGTTTTAAACTGTTTCATATCTGTGTCTTTCTTTGGTGTAAAGCGCTTTGAGAATTAAGTTTTAAAGGTGCTATATAAGAATAAATTATTATTATTATTATATTTTGTAACTCAAACCATATTGTGGCTGTTCAGCAAATTCTTACTTGCTTATTTGCTTAATGCTTTACCATAGTATTACCGCATTTACACACAGCCCAAGACAACCGAAAAACAAACAAACAACAAAACTATGATATAAAAACCTATTCAAATTTATTGATATAGGAAATTTTATAAATTACTAGTGCTGTCAAACAATCACCCGATATAAATGTTTGTATTTACATATACATATATAAATAAACACACACATGTATCAAAGTAAAATAAAACTCCTTTGAATTAATGACTTGACACTGCTCAAAAACAGTCCAAAGACATGAAATCAGACATTTATTTCCATAAAAATATTACTTCGCATTAAATGTTTCTGTTTATTTTACCAACCGACAACCGCAGCTTGTTAACTGAATATTAACCGTTAACAGATTAATATTAAAATATTAGTTAATAAAAAAAAATATTGAGGTTTTTATTTTGTGACACATTAAATATTTAAAAATACTGATTTATTTTAACATGTAAAGAGCAGCATACAGAACATAACAGAGCATCTTCACGCACCTGCAGAGTTACTGCATAGACAAAAAGAATAAACAAAATTAAAATAATAAAATAAACAGGCCTGCGCTAGATATTTTTCACCTAAACGACCAATTTAGATTACGAAACGAAAACACTGACTGAATCTTTTTTTCAAGAGCCGGCATTTGCTGATTTCTCCAATCATGTTTTTTTCGTCCGTCATATAAAAATATCAGGCTATTAAATCGATCGCTCCACTGAAAATATGCATTTAATAAATGCTTTGTTGTTATTAAGTCACAAAACCCCTTTTAACATTATAATAGAAGTCATTAGTTTAAAGATGATGTCATCATGACTTATTTCCTCCGTCTCACTCGCGATCAGCATCAGCGCTGGTGTGTCAACTCGTCTGTCAAACTGTGACTAGAAATATTCTTCTTTCATTTTGCTTCTATGACAAAGTCTCGTCTGTAGGCACGTGTGGCTGCACGTGTTACCGTCCCGCAAGTTAACAAATATGTGTTGCACATCAGGGGCCGATCACAGCGAACACACTTTTCCGTTCCAAAAATGCGAGGCGCACCGCAGCACACTGCCTTTATGTTGACAAGAGAAAAGAAGCGCGCTGCTCTTTTATACGTCACTATAGTACACGAGTGAATCAGCTGGTCTATTGTGCATGAGTGTTGCTGTACATGTTGTTCTAACTGTAATATACAGAATAACATTGTGATATCCATGATTTGTAAAGTAATATGCCTACAGCTCTGGCTAACTTTAACTGCGACCACAAGTTTCTCCTCCATCATTAATAAAATATCCGTCATCCTGACAACACAAATACTGCAGACACCTCAACAGAAACCCTGCTCTGCTTTCATTTGATTGAAGAATGAAAAAGTGACTGCCGTAACGCACTATTGCGCTCAGGGTTGAGTTTTATTTAAACCGCGAGCACACAGCGCGCAACAGCATAGCGTGAGGGGCGCATAAGCAGCGCCAAAACAGTTAATAAAGCATTAAAAAATGACCATCTCAACGCAAAAAACGCGTTCGGTGATCGGCCCCTTATGCAGACAAACTTATAAATATATAAAATAATATTTTTTTAATTGTTTAACTGATACCATTAATCATCTACAAACGCACCCTTTCGGTTAATGGTTAATCAGTTAATTTGAGCATCCCTAATTCAATGACTTTAAAGGGCACCCATTTACCCTTTTTACAAGATAAGCCTTTGGTGTCTCCAGAACGTGTCTGTAAAGTTTCAGCTTAAAATACACATCAGATCATTTATTATAGCCTCCAGAATCTGCCCATTTTGTTGTCTGGCTGGGAGATGACCAGCTAAAACCAGCTTGACCAGCCTAGCGAGGCTGGGAGCCCAGCCAAAACCAGCTCTGTCCAGCTTAAACCAGGCTGCTCAAGGTGGTTTTAGCTGGATTTTTCAGCAGGGAGTCAGATTTCAATACAACACCGTAATATAAACTAAATAATTCCAGAATAAAACAATCGAAATGAACTAAACCCGCGTTGTGCCGAAAACTGTAACCCGTCGAAAACTGTGACCAGGGGGCGCTGTTCAGTAAAGCTTGTTGCTTGTCGTGAACATGCAGACACTGAAATCAAGCGATCAGCGTCGAGCGGTGCTGTAAAGGATGTTTTAAATCCTGGGATTGATGGAAGAACTTTAATGTAGTCGTGATATTTTGATCATCCAAATTCTTGTAAAGAAGAAATAAAAAATGTATTCTGTCGCTGTTGTTGTCTCCTGGTAGACTCGTAGTTTGAAGGTGTCGTTATGAAATATACTTTATGCATTCCAGATTCAAATTACTGACATATGACACTGTAGATCAGCTTCACAGAATCCAAGGTAACATTCATAGCCATCTGAATATTCTACTGTATATGCCAGATTACAATGTTTAATAATAATGTTTAAAGTTAATAAAGGCAATCTTCTTTCTATTTGTATAACATTTTGACCAGATATTAGGCAGATATATATTTTATAAACTGTGTCTAGAATCTGAAATTCAAAGCTATTGAAATGCCATCCCTCTTTTATTTGTGTGATTATGTTTAATAAAATAACTCATGTCATATCTTATGTAGCCTATCTAGAGCATATTGAGCAGATATTTATTTACAAATGCTGTAGTCACTGAATCTGAAATGAAAAGCCATATTTTAATATGAATAATAATAATGTTTAATAAAATGACTCATGACGCTGATCCATTTATATTGATCTGATTTTGAAATCTTTATAAAGGTCATTGACTCTGACAGATAAAGATATTTGCCCACAGAACTCTTATTTCTCTTTGTCTAAGTGCAGTCATTTCTCTTTTTCTCTAAGGATGCATGTTTGATCTCTTTGACAAAACAACAGGGTCAAAATTAGCGATTAGACATTACAGAAATCTTGCACCCTACAATCTGCATTTATGTCAGCAGCTGGCATAAATAGCAATTAAATGACACCGATATCCCCTCAGGTGGTTTTATGCTAAGTTTTTCTAGACATAAAATAATAATTTCACAATTTAGAAATTTGTTATCATAAGGGTAAAGTTTGACTGTCTTTATAAAAGTTGAAAACAAAGGATATAAGTGAAGGACAAAAATCACATTGAAAAACTAAAAACTTTGTGTAATTTTTTATGAGTGTTTGAAAATTGGAGTCAGACATAGATCATCCTTTTAGAAAATAAAAATAATAATAATAATAATAATAATACAGTGGGGATTTTACTATGGATGTAGGATGAAGGACAACATTCTTCAAATATATATATATATATACATACAGATGAAGTCAGAATTATCCCCTTTGAAATTTTGTTTTCTTTTTTAAATATTTCCCAAATTATGTTTACCAGAGCAAGGAAATGTTCACAGTGTGTCTGATAATATTTGTTCTTCTGGAGAAAGTCTTATTTGTTTTATTTTGGCTAGAATAAAAGCAGTTTTTAATTTTTTAAACACCATTTTAAGGTCAATATTATTAGCCCCTTTAAGCAACATATTTTCTCGTTAGTCTACAGAACAAACCATCATTATACAATAACTTGCCTAATTACCCTAACCTGCCTAGTTAACCTAATTAACCTAGTTAAGCCTTAAATGTCACTTTAAGCTGTATAGAAGTGTCTTGAAGAATATCTAGTCTAATATTATTTACTGTCATCATGACAAAGATAAAATAAATCAGTTATTAGAGATGAGTTATTAAAACTATTATGATTAGAAATGTGTTGAAGAAATCTGCTCTTCGTTAAACAGAAATTGGGGAAAAAATAAACGGGGGGATAATAATTCTGACTTCAACTGTATATATGTGTGTGAATATATATATATATATATATATATATTGTGTTCAACAAAAGAATATCATATTTGTTTGGAACAAATCAACGATGAATAAATGATGACAGAATTTTCTTTTTGGGGTGAACTATCTGCTTTTACCCATCGGATTCAGATCAACTATATCTAAAAATAAGTGAGTCTGGTCAATATTGATTTAAAAGAGGAAGATGATGGACTGACACGTAACGTTTATCCCTTAATTAAATATTATAATCAGTCAACATATGGGGAAGTCTAACATATTTCAATGGCTATGACTTTTATCAGTCATTTTCAGTGAACAGCAAGCTATATACAAATAAAAACATCTCAATAAAATCGAAAAGTTGATTAATTTCCCTTTTCAATATAATTCATATATTAAATAAACAGTTGAAATATATCAATATGTGTGTAAAATCTATATAATATACGGGTTTCACATTTTGAATTTAATTAGTTAAAACTTTTCGATGATATTCTAATTTATTGACATCCACCTGTATAGGTGAAATAGGTCTATAAATAGAAATAGGTCTGACACAAAATGAGTCGATTTATTAAACATTATAATTCGGTTTATACAGGGATAACACACTTCCATGGCTATGAATCTTACCTGTATCACATGTAATTTGAACTCAGTAATTAGCATTTGCACTGAACAAACTATACGAGTTTTTCGACTCAATCTCATAACTAAATGTTTAGCTTTACCAGTCTACCAGGAGACAACAACAACTAAATATCACGACTACATTAAAGTTCTTCCATGAACCTGTTTTCTGAATCCCAGGACTTAAAACATCTTGACAGCACCGCTCGACGCTGATCGCTTGATTTCAGTGTCTGCGCGTTCACGTTCCCGAGTGAAATCTTTACTGAACAGCGCCCCCTGGTCACCGTTTTCGACGGGTTACAGATTTCGGCACAACACCCGCATTTAAACAGTGTAAAGAGCGTCACCTTCCCACGAAGCTCTCGAGCACGGAGCTCTTGCCGGCGCTCTGCATGCCGACCACCGCGATCTGCGGCAGCTCCAGGTTGCAGCTCTGGCCGATGGAGCTGAAGGCGTCCTGCAGTTTATTAATGAGGGGAATCAAGTCCTCCATCCCGCGGTTCCCCATGATGACGAGCTTTATCAGACCCTCAGAGCTCAGAGAAACTCACTTCATCACCCGCCTTCGCTTTACTGGACGAAAACAAACACGAAGTCCAGCTGTCAGAAACTTTCTGCGAGAAACTCTTCTTCTTCTTCTTCTATTTAACATAGGGCTGGTGTCATATGCACATGCCGCCACCTACAGTTCATATATATATACACCTCCAGGGCTTGACTTTGATCACCAGCCACTGTGGTCTAGTAGTTTTCCAACATTACCACTCGCCATTTTCACTAGCCACAGTTTTGTTGTTGGGGAAATATATTTTATATGCATAAATTTGACTTTGGCATGCTAAAATCACTTGATTTAGACTTTGTGTTATGTCCACAAGCCTCCTCATTCATCTCACTTGTTGTGTGGTGTGTGAGTTTGCTCAGTGAGCGTGAACAAATGGGTCATGGTTTCATAGTGTCGTATTACAATTAGTTTTTATTTCACATCACTTTCCAGAGCTCAGAATGAAGGATTTACCAAATTTATCTCTAACTACAAAAAATATATAAAAAAATAATAATTGTTTAAGCCACAAATGTGAAATAATGTGTCAAAACAAGCAAAATATAGCTGAATACTATACTTATTATTTAACAAAACATTTCTTAAAAAAAAATCATTTAAACAATAATAATTGTCATATATCTAAAATATGCACAGTAATCTGTCCCGGCTAAAGGTCCCAGATCACCAGTTAACTACACATAAATGGGAAGTTTATATGCTATTAAAGCAATGTTATTGAAAAAAAATATTATTAAACCATATTAACAAAACAAACAGGTGACAAACATACCGTGTGATAATGAAAAGATGATCACATACACATGGTTAACATAAAGCCCGTTAATAATCTGTTCAAATAATGGTAAAAGCAAAAGCAACCGGTGCTGCTTACAAAAAGACCAAACTGGCGCTCTTGAAAGCAGCGAGACTGTGTGTGCTTGAGCATAACCTTTTGTCTAGTCTATTTAAAAGAGGACCTGTCAGGGAGAACATGCAAACTCCACACAGAAACGCCAACTGACCCAGCTGGGACTCAAACCAGCGACCTTCTTGCTGTGAGGCGACAGCACTACCTACTGCACCACCGTGCAGCCAACAATCTAATTGTATTTAAAGGTGCATTGTATGTAAGTTTGACACCCAGTGGTTGAACTAGGTATTGCACTCCTGGATCAAAATAAACGCAAGCGCGGGTTGCCAGATTGAGGACAGGAGCGAGTGATTTATACTGTGCTCTGAATAAAAGCAACGACACGTGATAGAGGGAATATTCTCCATATTAAAAAGAAACAGCTTCTATTACTCACAGCTGAACAACAGAAACCTATGACAGATCAGCTCAGGTAAACCTCATGTGCTTTATTCAGTGCTAAATGCTAACAATGTGAGTCTGAATGCCATTTTACAGGACATTTATTGCCATATACTGAAAGCAGCAGCAGATAGTTCAGCTCAGATCTGGAGAATACATTTCAATACTCTAGAACTAAACACATATGAGTGATTCAGCATCTACATGTAATGATGTTAAAGAGGGTTCACATGTATTAATAGATTATAAACCTTACCGTTTGGTGAGTGAGTGCATATTCTGTGCTTCTGAATGTCTGTGTTTAGATTTCTGTCGTGTTTCGTCTGCTGCAAACAGCCAAACTGCTCATCACTGCGTATCTCATCATGAAGCGTGTTGTTAGGACACACGGTTACAATGTGACCTGCTCACCTAATGTTTACGCTCGTAATATTTATATCATTTGCTAATTAATAACCTCATGTGGAACTGAATCTGTCTCATTTTGACGTCTGATACTGTCCACCAGAGGAAGCATTTTCAGTCACAGACGCATGCTTTCAGAGTCTTTCTGAATGAATGAATAAAAATACGCTGTTTTCCACCAAGACAACCCGGAGTGCTGAATTATAATTGGCTAAACTGGCATTGTGCAGGTTAATTTACCTAAATAAAGACAGCGTTCAGGCACGGAAAAAACATTTTCAAAGCAGAATATCTTCAGCATTGATTTTCAGTTAAACAAGTATGTTCACTTTAGATCTTTCTTAAATATCTGCACACATATTATGGTGTTTTTATGCTTTAGAGGAGTCAAAAACTGACATACAGCACCTTTACCCTCTTTTAGTCTTGTATTATGCCTCTAGTGTGTGTTGAAATGAAGATAATCATGTGGAAAGTAGTTTACCAACATTAAATAAAGAGCACAAAGGAAATTCAACAGGTGCATGGGCATAAACATGATCGTAACACTGACAATACCAGACCATGAACTGAGGCAAAACAGAGACTTAAATGCAGTGTAAATGATGAGATCAACTAAGCTAAACTTCAAACCATATTCCAAAACCACAGGATACAAACTAATATAAACCCATATATAACTGCTACTGTATGCTTCAAGTGTCACAGTATTTGCTAGAATCACTCTTTCTGTCTGAAGCAAACGACAACATACCAAGATGAGTTCTTTTCTCTTCAGTATAATATGACTTATTTCTGTAGACAGAAGCAAAATAAGAACATCTAATCTGTTATTAACCTTGCACATAATTAGTAATTTAACAGTTGGAAATAAATAAAAATGTATGCACGTATGTACTGTCCTCTCCAACATTAAATAAAGATAAAGACCCAGAGGAGGAGTCTGAGAGTCTGACAGATATAAAGAGTGCAGCGCTTTATTCTTCACTGACCTCACAGAGCCTTCAGACATTTACACCAGACGTCACATTAACCTGTTTATGACTTTCTTCTAGGAAAACAGAGCTCTGCTGTGATCTGCTGTGGAGCCACTGAGAAGATGGCAGTAAGTTATTCTGCATCCTTCATAAACTCTTTCATACTGGCATCATTTTCTAGCCTGATGTTCATCTCTTCTCTCTCTGCATGTAGCTGATCTGGATTTTGGCAGCTCTTGTCTCTGTTGCTTCAGGCATTGACTATAGATTTAAGCCGTTGGACTGTTCTCATCACTACAAATCAGGAGAAAAGTTTAGTAAGACTTACACCGTCCATCCAGACGGTGACCATCCCCAACATGTTTTCTGTCACATGGTATCAGATGGTAGAGATGAAGATAACGGAGGATGGACGGTATGAGTAACACTTTTGGTAGTCAAACACACATCAGAACACACACAATGAATCATATATACTCTCTATGAACCCATCGCAGGTGATTCAGAGGAGGATGGACGGCACACTGAATTTCTATCAGCCTTGGAAAGAGTACAAGAGAGGATTCGGGACTCCGGAGGGCGAACACTGGCTGGGTGAGATCTTACATCCGTCTGTGTGAGTGTTCATGTCCAGTGTTTGGTTCAACATGTTCTTCATGTGTGTGTGTGTGTGTGTGTGTGTGTGTGTGTGTGTGTGTTTGTGAACAGGGCTGGAGCACATCCACCACATGACACGCCACAAGAAGTTCATTCTGAGGGTGGATATGGAGGACTTTCATGGAAGGAGAGGTTTCGCTCATTACTCGTCCTTCTCTGTGGGATCTGAGGAAGATGGGTATAAACTGCACGTTTCTGGATTCAGGGATGGAGGAGCAGGTACGACACCTTTTATTAAAACTCCTGATATCTTATTTATATTGAGTTATTGTACTAATGAATCCTCCTCGTCTCTGCAGGCGACTCTTTGACTCCTCATAATGAAATGAAGTTCTCCACCTTTGACAAGGACCAAGATTTGTATGACAAGAACTGCGCCAGAGAGTTTCTGGGGGGATTCTGGTATAAAAAGTGTCACCATGCAAACCCCAACGGTGTGTATTTATGGGGTCACGATCGCACCCATTACGCTATTGGTGTGTGTTGGTGGAGCTGGGATCACAATTACTTCAACAGCTTGAAATCCATCACCATGAGGATCAAACCTGAATCCTAGAAACATTATAATGTTTACAGTTTAATGCTAAATACTCTATCTTTAATGCTTATGGTATGTTTAGAGCTGAGTACTCAGTGTGTATGTGGACATATGTGCTAGACACAGTGAAGGTTCGACCTCTGTAAAGTCTCTGTCCTCTCCAGAAGTTATGAAATAATGACTTTGCTGTTTTTTCTTTCCCACAAGCTGTTCAATGACCGTGATTTGTCTTCGTTTCAGTCCGTTTTCACTATCCAAATGATAATAATACTCAATAAACTGCAGATTGAAAGTGATGTGTGTTTGCAGATGTGTTTATTTGCACAACACAAACACTGAATGATGAATAATCACACACATATGAATAAATTAACTATAAGTGTTCTGGTCATCTGGTATAAAGATGCATTATCAGTGTTAAATTCAGACATGTGTGTATTTTTCTTCATCAAAACACCTCCACACACTCCACACACACCAGCACAGGAGTGTGGAAAGTTATATGCAGAAAAAACAGAACCGAGTTTCAACTCCTGAGTTGAGTTTGCAAGTCCAGAATTACCAAGAATTCACCCCTGAATATAGTTGTGTGATATTTGGTGAACTCTAACCTACAATTTAATATTATGTGTCCAAAAAAAGCTCATTACCTTTGGTAATAATGGTTTAACAGCTGAAATATGAGGTTTATAATATGTTTTTGACAGTAAAGTTCTTTGAATATTTGTTTTTACAATCACTTTCCAGACTGGGATGGTAATACAGACTCATATTATCAGTATTATTATTACAGAATTGATCTCTGCATGGGTGTCACAGAGTAGCCTGATCGCCTCACAGCAGGAAGATCACTGATTTGAGCCTCGGCTGGGTCAGTTTGCATGCTCTCCCCATGTTCGCGTGGGTTCCAGTTTCCCCCACAAGTCCAAACACATGCGCTATAGGTGAATTGGGTAAGCTAAATTGTCCGTAGTGTGTGTGAACTAGTGTGTATGGATGTTTCCCAGTGATGGGTTGCAGCCGGAAGGGCATCCGCTGCGTAAAACATATGCTGGAACATAAAATGATAACATATGCTGGAACATATGCTGAAAATAAAATGAATGAAGGAAGGAATGATCACCTCATGTAGAAGTGTGCTGTGTATGAATGCAGAAGGATAATGATGATGATGATGATGATGATGATGATGATGATGATGATGATTTGTTTTGCCTGAGTTTCTTCACATAAATCTAATTGACTACACTGAGAATAGTTGTACATTTTTGGAGCAGAAGCAAATGTGGACGGTTTAATATACTGTAAAAGATGTTTCTGTAATCATAAACATTGAAATTAAATTGATATTTACCTGTTTGCCTGATGTTATTGAATGCTTTAACACCAATCTCGGTCCTGATAGGCTGGTGTCCCTGCAGGGTTCAGCTCCAACTTGCCTCAACACGCCTGTCTGGATGTTTCAAGTATACCTAGTAAGACCTTGATTAGCTGGTTCAGGTGTGTTTGATTAGGGTTGGAGCTAAAATCTGCAGGACACCGGCCCTCCAGGAACAAGATTGATGACCCCTGCTTTAACTGATGAATACAAGTGCTTGTGTGTGTTTGTGTGTGTGTTATTGCTTTCCTATATTTTACATTTGAGTCGTTCAATGTTTTACTACTATCGCTTTATTATATCTAAGAGTGTTTTATGCTCAGTTTGCATTGTGATTTATTTGCCCTGTTATTATATTTCACTGAAATGGTAATCTTTATTAATTGTCATCTTTTTTGAGGGTGTAATGTAAGGTCAGCTGACATGTGGTGAAGCTACGCTGGGCCTGTTCTTCCAACACACAGTCTGCAAGCTTTTTATCCACAAACGAATAAGAATCAGTCAGTTTATCAACATTAGAGCGCCACCTTTAGGTTGAATTACACAAGGATACTAAAGCTCTGCTGAATGCGAGCTTAAAATCAAGTGTGCTGAAACATTTAGATGGTGGCTGATGCAGAAGCCTGACCTCAACACAAAAAGGATTGACACGGGAACTAATATCAATAAATAAATAAATAAATAAATAAACAAATAAAAAATCTGAATGCACTTTAAGGCATAAACAATCTAGTATAAATATGAAATCTAATGCTGCATGTAGATCACCACCCTATAGCTCATATTAGTAGGTCATGTACACTAACTTGAGCACTAGTAAGGGCACTGATGGTTTTGGTTCACTACACACTGGAACATTTGACTGTGACATGAGAGCGTCCTCATTGTTCATCATCAAAACTGGAGTTTATAAACAACAGCAGAACAAATTCGTTCATTTATTCATTTCCCCTTATTTATCAGAGCTCGCCACAGTGGAATGAACCACCAACTATTCCAGAATATGTTTTACACAGCAGATGGCCTTTTAGCTGCAACTCAGTGCTGGGAAACACACGCAGAACTAAATCATTTTCATATGTTAGTTTTAATGTGTTTTTAGTCAAAAAATAGCTAAATTATTTGACTGATTCATGAACCAGCAACAATTCAGCCATAAACTATTAGAAATGTTTTTAGATTTTTCCGAACCTGTTCGTTCATGATAAAAATACACAACTGTTTTCAGAAAAATCATTTCATTTGTCATTAGGTTTGATGATTTGGGTCTTGTGATTTCTATTTCGGGCTTCTGGACTTCTGTTAAGGGCATATGTTTGGTGTGTATCGACACCCTGATTTTCACAGTGCATTATGAGACATTTCAGTGAAATAATATAGCAATTGAGAGAGCACTTAAAATAGCTGACGCCCTGATCAGTGCACTGACTAGTGAACAAGGGAGCTGACTGAGACGCACCCTAAGATATGGCCAAATATACAAGTTTACATCATTTTAATATTATAGCTTGTTTTGTCTATATACCAGGATTTGTATAGATATGTCCATTTTAGTGCTGTTTTATATTTGTTTTGTTCATTGTATAATATTCATATTGTTTTTAGAAAGACAACTTTACCATCTGTCCTGTGACAATTAATGAGCCTTCTGGCTAATTCTGGTGCATTTGCAGCAAATAATGTTAATCATTGAACACTGTGCCTAACAAACAAATCAATACAATATAATCACATACTTAAAATTATACTCAATACATCATTGATTATATATGTAAACATTTGCAATTCTGATGCAAATATGAAATACATATATAGAAATAATTATGAATTGCCCTTTCTTTGTAATTTTTTAAAATATAAATTGAATATAAGTACAGAAAAAAACAGGTTAGGAAGTTAATGTAGCTATTCATTGTTACTTTCTCAAAAGCAGGTTGTTTTTAACAAGTTTTTAACTACATTTATTAATAGAAAGACTACAAACACAGACACTGTATTTCGGTTTATGTCTCCACCTTGTGGCTATTAAACTAATGGCAGCAATCACAGTCGTCTCCAGATTAAAGGTGCTGTATGTCAGTTTTTGACTCCTCTAAAGCATAAAAACACCATAATATGTGTGCAGATATTTAAGAAACATCCTAAGTGAACATACTTGTTTAACTGAAAATCAATGCTGAAGATATTCTGCTTTGAAAATGTTTTTTCCGTGCCTGAACGCTGTCTTTATTTAGGTAAATTAACCTGCACAATGCCAGTTTAGCCAATTATAATTCAGCACTCCGGGTTGCCTTGGTGGAAAACAGCGTATTTCATTCATTCATTCAGAAAGACTCTGAAAGCATGCGTCTGTGACTGAAAATGCTTCCTCTGGTGGACAGTATCAGACGTCAAAATGAGACAGATTCAGTTCCACATGAGGTTATTAATTAGCAAATTATATAAATATTACGAGCGTAAACATTAGGTGAGCAGGTGACATTGTAACCGTGTGTCCTAACAACACGCTTCATGATGAGATACGCAGTGATGAGCAGTTTGGTTTTTGCAGCAGACGAAACACGACAGAAATCTAAACACAGACATTCAGAAGCACAGAATATGCACTCACTCACCAAACGGTAAGGTTTATAATCTATTAATACATGTGAACCCTCTTTAACATCATTACATGTAGATGCTGAATCACTCATATGTGTTTAGTTCTAGAGTATTGAAATGTATTCTCCAGATCTGAGCTGAACTATCTGCTGCTGCTTTCAGTATATGGCAATAAATGTCCTGTAAAATGGCATTCAGACTCACATTGTTAGCATTTAGCACTGAATAAAGCACATGAGGTTTACCTGAGCTGATCTGTCATAGGTTTCTGTTGTTCAGCTGTGAGTAATAGAAGCTGTTTCTTTTTAATATGGAGAATATTCCCTCTATCACGTGTCGTTGCTTTTATTCAGAGCACAGTATAAATCACTCGCTCCTGTCCTCAATCTGGCAACCCGCGCTTGTTTGTTTTGATCCAGGAGTGCAATACCTAGTTCAACCACTGGGTGTCAAACTTACATACTGCACCTTTAAGCAGTGTATTTTATTCTGTCTCTTTCAGACTGTTTTTTTTCCCTGATTTTAAGCCTTTAAGATCCAAATATTTGACATTGTTTATAAAATGATTATAATATGAAAGAATCTAGAGGGAACAGTTTAAAAAAGTTCATTTAATGTCAACCTTAATGCAAACAAATGAGTTTTATGAAGTTTGTTGGCATCCTTTCACTCAACAACACAACACAGATGTGCATTACAAACAGACTGCAATATTCACAAAATACACGTCAAACTGACGAAAGATACTATTCAACAGACCTTTGGGGGTGTACACATTAATAATCCCTTGTGGAACTTCATAGTCTGTGTTTCCTTTAGATTGGCCTGTTATTCACTTGGATTTTACACTCGAGGAATTTACATGAGAATGAGGAAATGAGGCTGTGTGAGGCTCACGCTATGACATTTCAGTGTACTGAACACTTATTATTCAGCTACGCCTAGGTATATCCAGATTATAATTCAGTGGAACCTTTAATAATGTTTAGCCCCAACTATCTTTTGAGGTCAACAACACGGTTACGACTTTTCCTGGTCACCAACTACCTGGACAATGTGTTCTGCTTATTCTACAATGTGAGCCTCAACATTGCCCACAGTGTCCAGTAATCTGAGGATGGTCCTTGGGATAATTTGACTACATCTGTAGAGTGGGTGGATGTGAACAATGGTCCTGTTCATCTCTACTGTGTCTCCAGTGTCTGTGCTGGTTCAGTCTAGATTTGACCTGATGATCAGTGAGTTGGACTTGTAACCCAGATGATGCTGGTTCGATTCCTGGTCGAGTCAAGGGAGTAAATTAACCTTACTAATCTTCAATACCCAGCTGAGGTGGCCTTGAGCAAGGCACTGAACCCCTAATTCCCCCCGGATGCTGAAAGCAATAGTTGTCCACTGCTCCGCGTGTATACACTTACTCTCACTCCTCATTAAAAATGTGTGTGTGCACATGGATAGGTTAAAAGCAGAGAGCCAATTAGGTTAAACCATACTTGACAAAGCTCACTTCACTGCCCCACAGTCTGCTGACTCTCCACAGACTCTGTTGGTCCCATCCAGCTCTTGTTCATCAGAAGCATCTATATCATCAGCTACTTCTCCATCCCAGTCATCCCAGACCCAGTTGAAGACTCCCAGCTCACCTTCAGCTATTCCATTTGGAATTTTAGGGGACTTCCAATTTCCAGCACCAGTGGGCCCTCTGTGCCTTCTTTATGTTTTGGTTCACACTCAGGGCCGGCGTGTCCATAGAGGCGACGTAGGTGGCCGCCTAGGGTGGCATAATAATTAGGGCGGCTAACGTGCCCCACCACCCAACCCAACGTACTGACTTTCATCCGCAACATCAACATAACACTGGCATAATAGGGGTCTGGCATAATGGTGAGGGCGGCAAACGCGCCCTGCCACCCAACCCAACGTACTGACCACGATTCACACCCCCCCTCCCCCTCACTTTATGAACTGGTCAATTTCATTTTCGGGTTGAGGATGCATGATAGTCCTTTGCCTAGACCGGCCCTGTTCACACTTCCCTTGTTTCCGCAGTGGCCCGTCATCCCACTGGCTTAACCAGGCTACCTCGTCCCCCTGGCTCTGCAGCCTTCACCATGCCTACTCCTTGGGTGTCCACTCCTCCATTTACACTTCATCGTTCCATCCATATGGCTTAGTAAAGCTCCACCATCTCACCGATCTGCCCCAGACCTCTGCCAGTCTAAAATTCACATTCTCAAACCATACCTCAACCTCAATTGACCAGGCAGCTCTGCCCTTTAAATCTGCTGCATTGCACTGGCTCACAGACTATTTTTAAATAGTCGGAAATAATACACTAATGGCCCGTTTCCACTAAGTAGTACGGTACAGTTTGATTCACCAGGTGTAGCTCCACCTTTTGGTACCCTTTCAAAAGGGTGCTGAAAAAGCGGTATGGTTCGGTACGCCTTTTGACAGTGGAAACGGCCGTACCATACCACTTTTTCAGCACCCTTTTGAAAGGGTACCAAAAGGTGGAGCTACACATGCAGCTGAACGCTGATTGGTTCCAGAGATACGTCATGAGCTAGCCAGAATGAAAACAAAGGAACCGCCATGTTTTAAATACACATCCGAGACGTTACATCGTCATACTATATAGATATTATATAGATATAATAACGAGCTATGGATGACCCGAGCTTAAACAAACCTTGTCATTGTCTTGATGAACAGCCACAAAGGCATGAAAAACAAAATCTGCTGTGTTCTGTTGTTGCTTTACGAGGCCGTCTAAAAGTGTGAGCGGTTTTCGCTGGCGTCTATATTTGATATAACGAACTTCTTGAGCTGATGATAATAATGTGTGTGTGTGTTTATAGAAGTGTCTCCGACATCTGATCTGTTCAGAAATGAAAAGGACAAACGCGAGAGTGAAGCACAAGCAAACAAAGGAGAAGCCCGACAAAACACAGGACGAATTGTTTCAGCAACCTGAATCACGAACAAACAGCCATGTTTATCATCACCTTCTGGACTATTATGAACTGGGAATGAGTGAATGACTCTCTGACAGAGGCTACATGTGCTGCTGAAGATTACACACACAGATGAGAGGTCTGCTCTGACTGTGGGCTATGTTGCCTGTAGTTTTTGAACCCAAAAGTCATGGATCTGCTGTTATAATCTAATCATGTTTGTAGAAATGTTAGTAATGAACATTTATACAGTATTTATGTGTGTAAAGCATCTGTGTTGTGAGAAGTGCTGCTCATATGATATGTAAGAGACCTGTACAGCTTCCTCGAGTGAGAATGACTTCGACTAAAACTTTCTGTGGTACACCATGCCCACCAAAAGGGTACCCTTGGTAGTGGAAACGCAAACCTGTACCGTATCGTACTGTACCAGTCGGTGGAAATGGGCCATTATAAACTTTAGTTTGGTTCAAAAGCTTTCTATTATAAACTACTATTGTGTTTTAGTTGAATTACTGGTGTGTGGGGCCGGTGCAGTGCTTTGAAACTGTAGAATTGTATGTAATCGACTCCTAATCTCTCGCTGTACACTTTACTAACCCATGACGGCGTTTAAACCTATAAATTAAAATTCGAAGCAGTCACTTGGGTATAGGCGAAAATCAAGCTTCGGACGTCACTGACGACATGATGATGGCAAAATGGATCAAGCTCCAGTACACTGCTTCACTGTGAGATGTATCATGTTGTTGATAAAGGTTTTGAAGCCTCGGTGCACAACGTCACATCACTAATGAATACTTTCTTTAATAATTATTTAATAATTATTTATTATGTTGGCGCCAAAAGCCTAGTGGTTAGTGCGTTGACACATAGCACCCAGGTGCTCGCAGCGACCCAAGTTCGATTCCCGGCTTGAGGTCCTTTGCCGATCCTTCCCCTATCTCTGCTCCCCATACTTTCTTGTCTGTCAATCCAGCCTGATCTCATGAGGAAACATAAGTATTTTACTTTAGTGGCTAATTCGTACAAATTCGTACGAGTTCAGTCGTACGATAATGTAAGATTTTAAAAAGGAGGCGTGGCACCTAACCTCACCCCTAACTCATTGGGTGATAAGCAAATCGTACCTATTTGTATGAATTAGATCGTACAAATTCATACGAATTAGCCACTAAATCAAAAAGTTACGGATTGCCGTGAGATTGCGTTGGTCAATCTGTCCTATCAACAAAGGTGAAAACCCCTAAAAAATAATAATAATTTTTTTTAATTATTATTATTATCTCATGTCTTGCCATGCTGAGACTCAAATGTGACTATTATTATTTCAAACCACTAAAATTACAATAGGTGGTTCATTCCACTGTGGCGACCCCAGATTAATAAAGAGATTAAGCCGAAAAGAAAATGAATCAATGAATAAAATTACAGTAAAAGTCCCTTTGTTAAACTGTAGAGTTGAATTTTCAGCATCAGAAGTGGACAGAGCAGAGATCAACATCCCATAATGCAGTTCACCGGCTCAAATAAACCCAAAACACAGAAAGTGTTGATCAACAGATCTGTTTACAGTGTACGGTTAACTTCTGATATACTAGTTGAACTGCGCTGTGGATTTACAATGATTTGCACTTTTAATAATGATGATCAATATCTTGATTTGATATCTGAGAAGTGACTGAACACATTTAAATAATTGTTTATTAATATTTTGTTACTATTAAGCTCTATTCCATATTCATGTCAGTTCAAGCTTTCTGTCAATGGGTTGTTCTGTTTTAGTGATAGTAACCTTGACAGGAAAAGACATTGGCTGTGTTTTATCTGTGTTCGCAGATGTGTTCGTTTATTGCAGTGAAAGGCATGTGATCATGCAAAAGACAAGAGTCTCAAGGAGACCCTGTTAAAGAGTCCTTCTGGAAGTTTTGACTATGACTCTTTTCAAAGCTGCACACTTATATTCAACCTGCTGTGTCCAAGATTATGCCTGTTGTTTGCGTATAGGGAGCAGTATGTGACCCTGGACCACAAAACCAGTCATAAGTGCACATTTAATGCACTTAAGAATAAAAAAGATGAATAAATAAACTTTCTATTGACGTTTGGTTTGTTAGGACAGCACAGTATTTGCCTAAGATATGAACTGAATATAAAATAAAGTCTTTGAATAATTCAATATCTGTTGTCCGAGTATATAAAACATTGAGAAAATCACAGTTAAAGTTGTGCAAATTAAGTTAGCAATACACATTCATTCATTCATTTTCCTTTGGCTTAGTCTCTTTATTTATCAGGGTTCACCACAGCAGAATGAACCGCCAACCATTAAAGTATATGTTTTACACAGCGGATGCCCTTCCTGCCGCAACTCAGTACTGGGAAACACCCATACACACTCATTCACACACTCACTTATACACTACAGCCAATTTTTATTCCTTCATTTTCTTTTTGGCTTAGTCTCTTTATTAATCAGGGGTCTCAACAGTAGAATGAACCGACAACTAATCCAGCATATATTTTACACAGCAGATGCCCTTCCATACTGGGAAACACCCATACACACTCATTCACACAAACACACACACTCATACACTACGGCCAATTTAGTTGATCAATTCCCCTATAGCGCATGTGTTTGGACTGTGGGGGAAACCAGAGCACCCGGAGGAAACCCACGCCAACACGGGGAGAACATGCAAACTCCACACAGAAACACACACTGACCCAGCCGGGACTCAAACTGACCATCTTACTGTGAGGCGAGAGTGCTACCCACTGTGCCACCGCGTCGCCATAATAACAATATGTATATATATATAAACTACAAATAACATCTCTTTCTACAATCTTTGCCTGATCTTACTCTCCCTTTTTTCCTTAAGTGGGTCACTGAGATATTTTATTTTTAAAATAATAAATATGTAGATTATACATATATAAATATAAAAAGTTACACTTAAAATACAAACTACATAAACACACCAGGCCCAAAACTTTAGTCTCTGACCTGACCTTTAGTTTTTGTGCACTCTAAAACACAATAAGTGAAGGTAACTCAAAACATTTGAGGAAAAAAACACTTAAGTTCAAAAACTAATCCTAATGAGTACTGTCAACTTAATTTATTTGAGTAAATGAAGCAATTTGATCACAGTAAAACACAATAAATGAAGAGAACTCAAACCAACTGAGTACTGTAAAACCCTATAAGTTAAGGCAACTCAAACCAATTGAGGAAACCGATTGCTACCAACCATTTAAGTTAAAAAACTAATCTATATGAGTACTGTGAACTTACTCCATTTAAGTTGAAGTAATGAAGCATTTAATTAACCCATTACATTCAACACTGAGTTTAAAACTCTTTTTTAAATGAGTAGAATTAACTTTCAGTCAATTTTGAGTTAACGACACTCATTTCATTTGATGAAGCTGACTGTTGGGTTTTACAGTGTGTGTGTGTGTGTGTGTGTGTGTGTGTGTGTGTGTGTGTGTGTGTCAGCCGTGCCACTGAAGCTCCACCTGGTGGCTTTTAGCAAAAACTTCTATAATAGCTCTGTGGACAACACAGTACAGCTTTTCAGATCATCACTATCACAATAGCTGCCGATTTAAATTATGATTTAATGGTGTTTCCTTTGATCTGGGCAATCAGAGGCCTACGAGTGACAATTCCTGATTATTTTCTGAAAAACACACACATTTCCACAGCTCCACACCTGAAGACATCACACTTGTGTTTGTTTGTGTTTGAACATCACACATTCTGTGGGTTTTCCTGATTTACATGAGCCAAGCTTGCTAAAACCAAAATAACTCTGCATTCAAAATTGTTTAGTGTTTGCATTGTGTGTTTGTCTGGACAGATAATAGTTCCTTACTAAAATGATCTGAGCTGTTCATATTTTTCAAGTAAACCAAGCTTCATCTGATCAGCAAATTCTCATTAATGAGTCAAATTTTGAGTATTACTACAATTATAAATACTGCATTAACACACCACTTCACAACTATTACACTCCTTACTGTTATTACCGTTTACCATATTACTGCATTAACACACCTATGACACGAAGACAAATCTTAATCAAATGTTGTGGGAAACATGTAAGAATACATAGAGAACTAACAGTATTCATTTTCATTAGGCCTCTAATAACCCAATCAAAAACACACATTGACCACACAGCTCCACCACAAAAAACTCATGCTTTGGTGAGAGTGTACTGTAAGGTCGGATGGCATGAAAGCAGAGAGCATTGCAAGTGTGTGTTTTCAGAGTTTCTCAACATCAGAGCGCCACCTTCAGGCTAAATTACACAAAGACTCTAGAGCTCTGCTGAACGTTCATCTGCTTTATTCTCTAGGTGTATAGCTGAATACCAAATGTACACTCTCAGAAATAAAGGTACGTGAGCTGGCACTGGGGTGGTACCTTTTTAAAAGGTACACATTTGTACCTAAAAGGTCCATATTAATACCTCAAGGGTACATATTAGTACCTAAAAAGTACAGAAGTGTTCCTTTTAAAATTTGTAGGTACTAATAAATACTTTTGAGGTACCAATATGTAAGTACAAATGTGTATCTTTTGAGAAGGTACCACCCCAGTGACAGCTTTCATACCTTTCAAGAGTTCACATTAGCTGATGATTGATTATAAAGCGTGTTTGGCATGCTGTCCCAGAAGAGAGCCCTGAGCTCATAAGATCCTCAAGCCTGGGGCTCCCTCCCGTTGCAGGGCGAGAGGGGAGTTCTGTTGTAGCAGCTAATGAACAGATAGGGATTGCTCTTAAGAGATATCTACTTACTAGGAGCATGTCTATGGTGCTGATTTGGATTAGTCAATTAACTTAAGTTGCATGTTTTTGGATGGTGGGAGGAAACTGGGGAACCCAGGGGGAAACCCACGTGAGCACGGGGAGAACGTGTAAACTACACACAGAAACGTCGGCTGGCTTGGTAAGGACTAGAACCAGTGATGTTCTTGCTGTGAGACAACAGTGCTAACCACTGGGCCACCGTGCCACCTATCTAGGAAAGGAAAAGGAGTAGGGGTGGAACCGTCACAGTACTGTAAAAATATTAATTATTGTTATACAGTGTCATAAAAAATGCTTCTATATTAATGTGCATATCACACTTCCGGCCGGCCTTGTATCCGATTTTACCGGGATTCTTCAAAACGAAGATGGCTGTGATATGGAACTGAGGGTATTTATAGTGGCTTAGGAATCGTCTGATTGGTGAATCATAAATTGGATAATGCAGGACTGGCTGTGATCAATCATAAGCATGTGATCCTCTCCAAATTACTTTATAAATAGACTTCACTTATTTCTGAGAGTGTAGGATAAAGGTAAATAACAACTACAAGCTCTTATATTGAAATCAATTCATTCAATTAAACATGTGGATGGATGATAACAACCTTCTGAGCCTACCAATAGGCACAGAAGGCCCACACTGGCCCATATCTACCAGCTGATAACCACTAATAACGCCCATTCAATCGAGTGATAACATTTGAAGCGGGTGTTCATACAGTAGTAACACCATTGAACCATCTTTGCATTTCTATTTTTCGATAGTCTCTGATGACGATACATGCATAACGTCTGACAAGCTACAATCGTAAATGACTATTAAAAATCACAGTGTAACAGCCCATTCACACTAAGCACGATACTGGTACAGGTAAAAATAAAGATATATATATTTGATGAACGATATCATTTTTGTCACGTGCCGCATGTTTACAAGTCATGAAAATAGATGTAGATGACCTGCTTCTGCTATACGTTTCACAATAACATTTAAAGATGAGAGGAGTTAAAAGAAGGAGGGTTTATTATTTAAAGTGGCTCAATAGATGGATCCAGACTGCTGCAATATCTCTGTATTGGATTATATTTTGGCTGACAGGCTTTTATCATTCATCATTCATTATGAAAGTGATGCCAACAATATTGTTGCTCTGTATCTGTATTGGTATAGTTGTGGTGTGAACTTTGTTGTTCTGTAACACTGTGAACAATATCTTTATCCTTTATCATTATCGTGCTTGGTGTGAACGGCCTTAAGCCTGGCTCCAACTTGCACTAACTTCCCTGCCTAAATGATTGTAGTGAAGGTGAAGATTGTCTGATTCAGGTGTGTTTCAATAGGATGTAAACTCTGCACAATGGTGGCCCTCCAGGAATAAGTCTGAACGCTCATTTACTGTACAATGTCAATTAATATTTCCATCCTACATCTTCAATACTCAACTATTCTCTGATCTAACACTTATTGTTGTGATCTAAACACCAGAGATTGCTGGAAAACATTCACACTCAGACGAGCTACAATCCTGCCTCATAATGGACTACAAAACCCAGTCATGCACCACACACGCACAACCAGTTCCAGATCCAGACTGATTACACTCTCACAGCTGATGCTCCTCATTGACTGATTACATACACATATATATTCGGCTCAATTAGAGACACTTATTGCGGAGTCTTGTTAAACTGCATAGTGAACATTACGACGCGTTTATCCTGGCCTTGCCATGTTCTTTTGACCATCGCCTTGTTTTGTTTGTTTATTTCTGTATGCTGCCTGCCTTGTGACCATCTGCCTGTCATTTTGTCTACGACTCTGGATTGCCCTTATACATCTGTTTGCTCCTTTGTAGGTCATTGCTTGCCTGACCATCTCTATCTCAAACCTGCATTTGGATCCGCACCCCTGTTGTCAGTGTCTCACTGTTACAGAAGAAAATAAACAAACAAAACGATAGTCAAAAACCACAGCAAGGATAAACATGTCGTAATGTTCACTATACAGTTTAACAAGACTCGGCAATGAGTGTCCGTAAATGTGCTGAATATATGTGTGTGTAATTCGTTAATGAGCAGCATCAGCTGTGAGAGTGTAATCAGTCTAGATCTGGAACTGGTTGTGTGTGTGGTGCATGACTGGGTTTTGTAGTCCATTATGAGGCAGGATTGTAGTTTGTGTGAGTGTGAATGTTTTCCAGCAATCTCTGGTGGTTAGATCGCTGGTGATCGTGCCACTTATACAGTCAGTTTATTTGTGGACGTGATTTTATGGAATTCCTCATTTAGTGAAGACATTTTTCTGCTTAGGGAAACATAAAGAAGTGAAATAACACCCGCATGCAAACACAATGCTTTCAATCTAATGTTTATTAAAGTCATTTGGATTGAAAATCTGAACAATTGACTTCAAATGATTTAAATGTTGGTGTTTCTGTGTGGAGTTTGCATGTTCTCAATGAATTGATAACCAGTCCTTATTTTTAAATGACAACCAATGGCCAAGAAGCAGCATACACACATACACCAAATAGTAAGTGATGCGCGGATGGCGGTTATATCCGCGGACGCTGCGGATAATCTGCGGGTCGGGCGGGTCGGGTAATAAAAAAATGCATTATGATTAATTGCGGGTGGGTTGCGGGTCATAGCAGTCGACCAGCAAAAAAGCAGAGAGTGGACTTTGCAGAATGTGAAGATGAGAGACGGCCAAAATAATGGATGAAGTGCAAGAGTACTGTGCAAACTTTCAGTTAGAGGAAAATCTGCTATCATTCTCGGAGAAACAAGATCGCTTATTTACACACTGCAGTATGTCAAATGATCTGATCTCTGTGTGGAGCACTGGTTGTTTTCAGACTCCTTGTGCTAACAAAATCTTTCAGAATAATTACAATTAATAGCAAAATGTATTTGAAAACAGACATACTATTGAAAATTCATACTTTAGTTCATAAGAGTCATACTTCTGTGGTTATTTTGGTTAAAGTAACCTAAAAGTAATACAAAAGTAGTGTAATGCACTTCTGAGATATTAATATTGTAATGTAACTAATTACAAAAAAAGAAATGACAGTAACTTTTAATATATAATGCATTACATTTTGGAAGTAACTTGCCCAACTGTGTTCGTAACATTGCTAATGTTCATTAGCACAAAGATTAGATATTAACAGGAACTACTTATGCACAATGGGCTCTACGCACCGCTAGAGTTTTAAAGCCAACGATAAACTTCCTGTGAAGCTTAATGTGACTATTTTCAATTTCGCAAGGCTGTTTTTACAGCATCAGTGTTGTAATGTAGTTACAATACATTCAGGTAAACAGACTTCAGCTGTCATTTAGTTGTTCAAGTGTAAAATTAGATGAAAGATGGTGTAACCACCAGCGCCATCAGTAGCAACAATACCGAGGTAAAGTCTAGATCGGATACGCGGCCGGCCAGGTGAATTGGGTATACGCTAAAAATTGTCCATAGTGTATGTGTGTAAATGAGTGTGTTATTGCAGCTGGAAGGGCATCTACTGCGTAAAACATATGCTGGATAAGTTGGCGGTTCATTCCGCTGTGGTGACACCAGATTAATAAAGAAACTAAGGTGAAAAGAAAATGAATGAATGAATGTATAACAATAATATTTTTACAGTGCTGTGACGGTTGGGTTTAGGGTTGGGGTGGGGGTAGACGTTAATAAAATACAACAAATGTGAAGTTTAATAAATAACATAAATAATTCTCGTTAACTTCTGACTGCAACTGTATCTGATCTAGCAATAACCAAAATACTGGAGTAAAACAAAGTGTTATATTTTAAAGACATGACGGGGGGAAATGGATTTTAATGCAGTGCTTCTTGTCCGATCTGAGACCCACTTCATATCATATATCTAACAGGCCGTGAAGATCGCTGATTTATAAAGAAATCAGATCTTAAACGTGACAATTTTGAAATGGAGAGACAGGTCATCTGAAGCAATTGGGCTGCCTGGCTAAAAATTTAAAGTCTGTGTGCATATAGCCTATTTAGCTAACACAGCAGATGTTGCATCAGCATTTGTGAATTTGTATACATTGTTAAATAGGATAATCAGTAAAATATTTTAAATAATTATATAATTTTTGTTATTGATCTTTATTACTTATACAAATAAAAACAACTAATTGGAGATTTATATCGTCTTGTCCCTATTGAGAAATAGTTACTCTTTACTCTTTACTCATGAGTACATTTTTAATGAGTTATTTTTTACTTTTATTTGAGTAGATTTATAGACATGTAACTTTACTTTCACTTAAGTAATTTTTTTTGTAAGTAACAGTACTTTTACTTGAGTAGAAGATTTTATTACTCTTTCCACCTCTGCTTGTTGGAACTCACACTGCTGTCGATTGGCAATTTATGTTTGACAAGCTGAACGCATTATGTACTGTGCAGGAGACACAGAGGAGATTGACTGACAATGGTCTACAGCCAATCAGGACACAGAACACAATGCGCTGTAAAAAAATTAAAAAGCATGTCAAATTGCTAAAAAAATCTGCGAAACTGCAAAGCCCCTAATGGTGAACCAGGTTGTAGCGAGAGACTACTGTAAAAGTAGCCCTTTTAAAAGTACTCAAGAGTACTGAATATTACATTGTGAAAAGTTGATGCGTTTATATGCAATTTGTGCATGTGTGTGTGAAAACGTAACATTCTGTAGTGTATTTACTATTGTTTAAGGCCGTTTGCACAATTTCAGCCATCATACATTAGGAATCCATCATCTTCTCATCGATGACATGCATCTAAACAGTCTCTCAACCATTGTGTGTAATGATTATGGATATCTTCTTGGACACTTACAAACAGTTTGCTGCAATTTGAAAAGCGCCCCTGTCTTGAGTTCGTTTAGTATGATGCCATTTACATTCTATGTGTGATTTGATTGGTTGAGAATCACAGGACTGATTTTTCTAATCCCCATAGACAAGAAAAAATAATGTAGTGACTGAAGGATGAAGGAAAACAGTGGAGTGAAAGTACTGATGCAGCACTAAAAATATATTTATGGAAGAGTAAAAGCACACATTTTTAAAAACTATTTAGTAGATAATTTGGAGAGGATCACGTGCTTATGATTGATCACGGCGGGTCCTGCATTATCCAATTTATGATTCACTAATCAGACCATTCTGATGGTCTCCATAAATATCCTAATCATATAACAGCCATCTTTGTTTTGAAGAATCCCCCCTTCCACCCCAACTCCTCCTCCTTCTTTCCTAGATGGGTGGCATGGTGGTCCAGTGGTTAGCACTGTTGCCTCAAAGCAAGAACGTCACTGGTTCTAGTCCTTACCAAACCAGTTTATGTTTCTGTGCGGAGTTTGCACATTCTCCCAGTGCTCACGTGGGTTTCCCCCAGATTCCCCGGTTTCCTCCCACCATCCAAAAACATGCAACTTAAGTTAATTGACTAATCCAAATCAGCACCATAGACATGCTCCTAGTAAGAAGTTATCTTCATAACAATCTTCATAACAATGCCTAATTCTTCACTAGCTTCAAACAGCAGGGGAGTTCTCAAGATCTACCTGAGCTCTAACTCCCCTCTTGCCCTGCAAACGGGAGGGAGCCCAGGGCTCGAGGATCTTATGAGCTCAGGGCTCTCTCCCAGGACAGCATGCCAAACAAGCTTTATAATCAATCATCAGCTAAGTGTGAAGCAGATTATTTTGCTTGTCTTAAGGAAAAACTCTCTTAATTTTGACTCATTATTTCTGAAAAACATACAAAATATTTAGCTTGTCTAGAAAATGCTTCTTGATTTAGGAATGATAAGATATTTGGACTAGAAAGCAAGACTATTTTTGCAGTGTACCATTGGGTTGCATTATATTAACCACCCACAACCACTTCTTATGCCAAATGCTATAAATTAAAGAAATCATAATGTTATTTGAAACAAGTCACGTGTTGTTTTGAGAATATGTAAATGCTGGTAATAAATTACTGCTGACTTTATCTCACATCAAAAAGCACAACGGTTTCATCATAGAACAAATACACAGATGTCGAAGCCCTTATCTAGAACAACACTAATTATTAGACACCATCCCACTTTCATAGGAATTATATTTATCTGACTGCTGCCAAATGACCAGCAAGTGTTTGTGACTGAGCCACAGTCGGGTGGTTCATGCAGAGACGTCAATCTTTGTTTTCTACACCTTTAAAGCCTGCATGAAAATAAAAATAAAAAATAGTCTTGCAGTTAATCCACTCAAACTGGTGGAATTAAAATGAATCCTCTCACTGCAAAACATGCTGTTCTTACTGAGTTGTTGTCTTGTTTCTAGTCCAAATATCTAAAAATTCTTACATCAAAAAGCATTTTCTAGACAAGCTAAAAATAGTGTCTTGTTTTAAGAAATAATATGCCAAAATGAAGTGAGTTTTTCCTTAAAACAAGCAAAATAATCTGACAATGGGGGAAGCAGAATAATCTCATGTCAAAAGAAAAAACAAGATTATTTTGCGTGTTTTAAGAAAAAAACTTAATTTTGACTCATTATTTCTGAAAAAGAAAATGCTTTTTGCTTTGAGAGTTTAGATTTTGCACAAGAACAAGACAAAAACTCTGAAGAAGAATGCAGCGCTGGAAGGGCGGTCCTTCTCTGATGACATCAGTTTGACGGATTGGGTGAAATATGTTTAGCCACGCCTCTCCAACTTTTTAATGCTGCGAGTGAAAGATTAATAAAGCCCTGACCTTACCCAAAGTTCCAATCCAGTTGGAAAAGCATCATTATATACTGAGAAAAAAGTCTGCAGGAGCTTCCGGTTCAAGCAAATCTCCATTAGTCAGCTTTCGTTTCTGTGAAAAGCAGCAGTGATTTGCTTTGCTTCACATTATTTTCATATGCAAAGCAACCTGCAGTCTGAACTGGATTTGTTTAGTTTACTCATGGTAGTTTCTCAGTCAATGATGGTGACACATCAGTATTTAGCAAAAAAGAAAAAGAGAAATAACTTTTAGCAACTAAAATTATTATGTGGGAAGTTTTTGCTAAATTTGCACCAAATTTTGTGGCATTTCTTTACTGTTTTGCTGTACAGTATGCATAAATGTACACACTTTAATTCTTTAAAATATTTTGACCTTAAGAACCATTGATCTCTGTAATTAATGTAAAAGAACACAGAGAGAAGAAGAGCAGATGGCGCTGCTAGAATATGAACAGAATATATCCTGACTGAACAAAATATGCTGCAATTTAAAACTCCACAATATTTAGAGACATTTGCTGGATTTTGCGTTAAATTCAGTGATTGCAGAAATCGACAAATCCTGGAGGGTCTGATAATATATAAACTAAAAAATCAGTGTACATTTAACTCAATTTGAGTTTAATTTAACACTCCTTGGGTGTACATGTGAGTCCCTCCATTTTGGAGTTAACGTGTGATATTTGTACATTACTCTCAGAGTTCATTTGAACACAGTAAGAGTTTATTCTTACATCAAACTGGAGTGTGTGTTACCCTTCAAAGTGTTCATATATTACCTTTTTTCCTATATTATCAATTGGTGCGTGTGATAGATAACCGTGATCTAATATGTTGAAAATAGTTTATTTATTAAATGTTCATTAATCTTTTCAGAAAAAATTTCAACACATTCAACATTCAACACATTCAAGTTTAAGTACAGCATGGTTTGATCTGTTTGTCTGAAAGAACCGGTTCAGGTAAAAAACTGAACTTGGGTTAAAAGTTTAACACTGAAAAAAAACTCGTGGATTAAAATGTACTCCGGTTTTAACACTGAACAACACCAAAAAAAAAAATCACACTGTATATTTAACACTGGGATTTTTGCTGTGTGTTTTGCATAAGTGTGTGAACAACTTAATTAATTAATTAATTAATAATGTATGCTTAGACATGAGTCACACCTGCAAAAGCAGAACAGTTTGTATCCACTGTATTCCTCCGATTGCATTTTCAATGGGGTATATGCACACAGCAAAAATCCCAGAGTTAAATATACAGTGTGATTTTTTGGTGTTGTTCAGTGTTAAAACCGGAGTACATTTTAATCCACGAGTGTGAAAGAGCGTATATTTAAGAGTTTTTTTTTTCAGTGTTAAACTTTTAACCCAATATGCAGTGTATTTCCCACTATTGATAGGAAGTCCAGTTTTTTTACTCTAGCTGGTTCTTTCAGATAAACAGTGAGTGTGTTTTACTTAAACTTGAAACATGTCTTGTTGCATTTTAAAATGCAAAGAGTTGAATGTATTGAAATTATTTCTGAAAAGATTAATGAACATTTAATAAATTAAAACTATTTTCAACATATTTGATCATCTTTCACACACACCAATTAATAACATAGGGAAAAGGGTGATATATGAACACTTTGAAGGGTAACACACACTCCAGTTCGATGTAAGAATAAACTTTTACTGTGTTAAAATGAATTCTGAGAGTAATCTACAAATTTCACACTTTATAAAGTGTTATTTTAACTCCAAAATGGAGGGAGTCACATGTACACCCAAGGAGAGTTATGTTAAACTCAAACTGAGTTAAATGTACACGGATTGTTTTGCTGTGCACACAGACTTTTAATTTCAGCAGCCAGCCTCAGGGCTTACGATGAACATCCCATACAAAATCACCACATTTAAGATCTGATTTTTTAAAAAACAGCGATCTTCACTGCCTGGCTGAGATATGATATAAAGTGGGTATCAGACCAAACAAGAAGCTCTGCAATTAATACAATTTTTCCGCACCATGTCTTCAAAACATGGAAATTATTTTTGCTAATGACAGCGGCAGCGTTTAAACGGTCTTACGTCTCTTTTTATGCTTTAAGTCTATTTAACTGATTATATTTTAATTACATTACAACATCGAGGCTGTAAAAGGAACCTTATAAAATGTAAAATAGTTTAGTTATAAAAGATCATCAACTAACTCGACATTGAGCCTCTCATTGTGTATTTCTGATTCATATCATTTTAACCAGTGTTTATTTGAACAAAACCCTGCGCTCACCCGGTTTGACATTTACCTAACTAGTCCATCATAATTTGCATAAGGAAAGGAGGTTAAGTGTGGCAGTCACAACAAACCACATGATTTTATCACACGACATTGGAGGAGGGAGAAAAACACAAACATTAACCTTGTAAATACAGAAAAATCCTTTACATCCCCATCAGAAACTATTATCATCCAAACAGAGCTGATGTCTATATGAGTTCATTTCGTCCATGTTACAAATACACAGTTAGTAAAGTTGCTTCAGTCCTAGAGTGACGTTTACTGGTTCTCCATAGACACACACACACACACACACCAGCGTCTGCTCGAGTGTTTCTCAGATATTGAGCGAGTCTTCAGCTTATCTGCGCTCCTGCAGCAGGAAAACATCTGACAGTTTGATATATGACGATCTTGAGAGAGGTATGATCTCATTTTCTCTCTGTTTTATTTGAAAAAATAATCATTTAATATTGCTGATTCAAGCTTCTCTTTGGCTATTCATCGACAATTTTCAAGTCAATGTTTGACTGGTGGAGTGTTAGTGGAGGAATGATCAGATCATTAACAATTGTTGACCAGCAGAGAGTGAAACTGACAGCAAATGAGCTGCTCTGATCACAAAACACAAGACTCGTTTAACTGAGTAGTCTAATAGAGCTTCTCACTTTACTTCTGCTCATGAGTTTGCTCCTAAACTCTTCTCAAACAGGACTGTGACTCTAGATGATCTTTGTCACCTGTAAAACAGATTCAATCATAAAACTGGATTTGGATTGCAGGTCAATATTTACAGCAACAAACGATCACTTTAAACAAAGAATTGATATGAACAAGATGCAGATTGATAAGAAAAATACAATTCACATATAAACTGTAAAAATAATTATAGTATTGTAAAGAAAGCTGTCAAACCGGTCATTTTCTGATTGTTCTGTGTATGTAATAATCAGACAAGCTGAAATCAGTCTCCTGAAACCTAAAGCCTACCATTGTTGTACAGTGGAACTTTGTATACAGTAATGCTTTGGTCCTCCTAATGATGCTGAACTGCTCTAATATGAAAATAGTTTTATCTGTACTTAAATACATGTCATTAGCAGAGTTACATTTACTGTTTATAATACAACTTCCACTTCATTACAGAGACATTAAAAGGGTCACAAAGCACCAAAACACATTGTTTGAGCTGTTGACAGTCATATATGTGTCCCGCGCTGCTATAAACACTATGAGGACACGTATATCTCACTAACAAGTGAAAGCTGGTTGTTTTTGTGTTATTTTGAGCAAATTCTTTCTTACGGTTTGAAACTCATATTTGAAGCTGCGTCACTGCAATTAGAGACTTGTGTGTGTTCCAGCGTGGAGAGTGGATGTGTGTATCTGTGAGTACATCATGACGTCTCTGAGTGTGCAGCATTAATTCATGAGAAAGACTTGGTTCAAACCAATCAGCGCGCTCTATTGTGTATGAGGTGCAGCTTCATTAATATGCATGATATAGCTTCAAGACTGATTTACCTGTTAAAGTGTTCAGACGACAGAGAGACGCCACGCTGTGTTGCCAAAACAAGTGGAAGAAGGAGAATTTGGAGACACGGATCATCAGTGTTGTGTTTATTAATGTGCTGTAATGAAGGTTTTGTTTTCATTTTCCCGCTGTGAGAGCGCTGTTGGACTCAGGATTACAGTGCACGCGACAGAAATTTGTTTGTAAGGAACATTTTTACCTGAGAGCTTTTCACATCTAGAAATGATGAAATCCGGCGGTAAATGCTGCTCTCCGAATGTAAACATGTAGACACCACAATCAAACTATTACCATCGTGTAGGATTTTCGCCACATTTTGTGACAGGCTTGTCTATACACACACGGCTTTCTGACGCTATACCTACCAAGTGCATCTAAGTTACCGAAAAATGTGGAGGATGTTTTTCTCCCATTCGCCGTGCTGTATCAAACACTCCATTAAAACTCCACTCTCCAGCAGTTTCTCTCACAGGGGTCATGCAGAAAAATGTTCCTGAATAAAAAGTGAAAGTGCCACACTGCAGTTAAAGTCGACAGATTAATAATTCGGCAAGTAATTGGATTACTGATGTCCATGTAAACACAGTCACTGTCTTTCTCCCCTGCGTCTGTGTGTTTGTTTTGCCTGTGAAACTCAGCGTGTGCCCAAATAGAAACTCCCTTCTTTGCAAATTCTTCCCTCTTTCCCTCCCACGACACTTCCACACTTCCGGAGCTGGACACGCCCACTTTCCTGACTTTTTCCAAACTAGAGGAGTTTTATGGCCTTAAAAGGGCACCTATGGTGAACAATGTCCTTTTCAAGCTGTTTGGACAGACATATGTGTAGGTATAGTGTATAGAGCGTCATATTGGGCTGATATAAACACACTCAGTCCTTTTTTTTTTCAATTTAACAACATAAAAACGGTGGACCAATTGGAGCGGTTTTAAGATCGACCGCAACTTGATGTAGGAATGTTGTCCCCCCGCCCACCAATATTGATTGACAGGTGCGCATTACCATATCCTCATTGGGCTCAACATTCACCACGTTATCGCTCTCCTCTGTGCCAGTGTTTGTAATTAGGTGGGTTTGCATTGTTTTGGTTTCGTTGTCCAAACCCTGTTAGTGGCATCAAATAAAGATTAGCATAAAAAGTTATCTAAATTTAATCCAAAAGTCGTCAGATTTTATTACTAAATATGTGCAATCTGTTGACTAAACCTTCTGTCATGTAACATGTAATCAGTAACTAATTACAAAAGGTTATCTATAAAGCTGAGATCAGACTCACTCGGATTCAAGTGCAATATGTCCACTTCACAGATGCTGTCACTGTATACTTAGAAAATGTTTAAATACATGGAAAAGCAAATCCTTGATCTGGTATTTTCTTTAATGTCATATTTTATTCTACTGATCTCCCCTGCTAAGGTTGTGGAGCATGGTGAAAACACTAAATGAAGTTCTCCATCTGAGGAACACTGGGTTTGGCAGGCCGTGGCCCAGACATGGACTCAAACTCCTGCACTGGTTTGCCAATGAATGCCTTATTTTTGACAATAACAACAACATGTGCACTGACTGTTACCCAGCTGATGGAGATTATGGGTTTCACCTGTTTGAGAACAGAGATGATGATTATGGGAATAAACTTCTCCCAAATATAAATTTTCCTTATTATGTGGTTGGCAATCTCAATTCAGCAGGAGCTGAAGACCTGCCTGAATACGTCTTAGAAGACAAATTTACTGACGAGCACAACAGCAACACAGACCGCATCATTATCAGTGTCTATGATGATTGTCAGTTTGACAGAGTTTATATAACCCAACATCAGGACCGATCGAACTACGACCCAGATAACACTTATCGGATCTCCAAAGGCCTTCTCATGATCATCAGGAGGATGGAATTAGAGGACTTTCTGGAGAAAATGTGTTATTATCCATATATGCAGCCTGTATCACCAATGCCTATAATCAACTACAGACCTAAAGCTACAAATACAGCAGGTCCAGTTTTCACTGTGGTAAATTATCCACAAATACATCCAATATCGCCAATCCCTAACATCCCAGAAAATCCAGGCCTCGCTGTGGTCAATTATCCATACACACAGCCCATATCACCAAAGTCTATCAGAAAGTGCAGACCTAAAACCACAAATACAGTGAGTCCAGACTTGACCACTGTCACTGTAGCATCCAGTGACCCTCCACACCATGAGGCTCCTGCAGCACAGAGCAGTGAAACCAATGGTGAAACCATCATCACGGTAGAAGAGGAAACATCTACGAAAAATCCCTCAGAGAACTTACCCAAGAAGAAGAGATTCTGGGAGAGACTCTGCACCATACTTTAAACTGAACACTTTGAGTTAGACACACATTGTGCATTTTTTGTCAAAATTTCAGTCAAATTCTGATTTGTGTTTTTAGGCATGGTTGAATTGGTAATGTTTGTTTGTTGACCTCTATTTGTTTAGTGTACAGTGGGAACAGTTAGTAATCGATGAATTTCCTTCATGTCAGACGTTTTTATCCATCTTTGTAAAGGTATTTCATGGTTGAAGCAGAGTTTGCAAGAGCCCTTCTAGAATCCTCAGGAACAATTCAAAGTGCTACAGTTAAATTTGAACATGTTTCATGACCGTTAGTGAAGTATGTTGTATATAGCAGTGGCTCCCAAAGTAGGGGGTTCTGGACAATGAGGGGGGGGGGTTACTTGGTGATTCCCAAAAATCAAATCAATTTACCTACACTATTAGAATAATGGTATTGTATCTATAAGCTACAGAAGATGAAACTAGTAGTAAATAATTACATTTAAAAATCAACATGCTAAAAAATTTCCATCGGTTTGGGACCCCTGAGGTGTTTACAGCAATAGCATCAGTTACAGCAGATTGATTCTATGGTAGCAAGTTGAACAACCACCTTCACAGCACTCACTGGCCACTTAATTAGGTTCAATTCAATTCAATTCATCTTTATTTGTATAGCGCTTATACAATGTAGATTGTGTCAAAGCAGCTTCACATGGAAGTTTATAGTGAATGTAAACAGTGTCAGTTCAGTTTTCAGTGTTTAAGTTCAGTTCAGTTTAGCTCAGGTCAGTGTGGGTTAATAATCACTACTGAGAGTCCAAACACTGAGGAGCAATTCCATCGATGCGCAGCTCTACAGATCCCGAACCATGCAAGCCAGTGGCGACAGCGGCGAGAAAAAAACTTCACTAATTGACGAAAGTGAAGAATTAAAAAAAACCTCAAGAGAAACCAGACTCAGTTCGGCACGACCATTTCTCCTATGGCCAAACGTCTTGTGCAGAGCTGCAGTCTAGGCGCAGTAGCTGGACCTCCGCGAAGACACGTCTGTCCTTGGAGCATCAGAGGAATCAGTCTTATGCTCTCCATCATGACCACCACAGCAGCAGCTCAGGATACGGCCTGGTCCGGGAACCTTGGGATCGTCTCGTCGCTGGTCTTGGATCGCATCAGTGGCACTGCATAGTCTGAGGGTCTCGAGATGAGTACCCCCAGGTGGAAATACAGAATAAGGAGAATAATTAGCGTAGCTGCTGTTCATAGTGTATATAAACAAGAAGCAAAATCGTGTGTGGGGCACATCATGCGTCATACCGCTATGTAATGCACTGAGTGTATGCTTTGCTAAAAAGACAGGTCTTTAATCTAGTGTTGAAGAGTGAGAGTGTGTCTGAGCCTCGGACATTATCAGGAAGGCTATTCCAGAGTTTAGGGGCCATAAATGAGAAGGCTCGACCTCCTTTACTCGATTTAGCTATTCTAGGTACTACAAGAAGCCCTGAGTTTAGAGATCTTAAAGAGCGGGTTGGATTGTAGTGAGACAAGAGGTTGGTTAGATAAACAGGAGCTAGATTATTTAAGGCTTTATAGGTAAGAAGCAATATTTTAAATTCAATACGAAACTTAACAGGCAGCCAGTGTAAGGAGGATAAAATTGGGGTGATATGATCATATTTTCTAGACCTGGTAAGAACTCTGGCAGCTGCATTTTGTACTAGCTGAAGTTTGTTAATAGAGGATGCTGGACAACCAGCAAACAGAGCATTACAGTAATCCAGCCTAGAAGTCATGAAAGCATGAACTAGCTGTTCTGCATCTGAGATGGATAGCATACTTCATAATTTAGCAATATTTCTTAGATGAAAGAAGGCAGTTTTTGTGACATGGGAAATATGATTTTTAAAGGTTAAATTGCTGTCTAATATGACACCCAGATCTTTTATAGTAGAGCTAACTCTAACTTTGTATCCCTCTAATTGCAGGTGGAGTTGTGAGATCTGCTGTGTGCAGGATTTAGGCCCAATAAGTAATAATTCTGTTTTGTCTGAGTTTAAGAGAAGAAAATTGTTGGTCATCCAGTCTTTAACATCTTTAATACACTCAGTTAGCTTAGATAGTTTAGACATCTCATCCGGTTTAGTTGAAATATATAATATAGGTACACCTTACTAGTACCACAGTTGGACCCCCTTTTGCCTTAATTCTTCGTGACAGATTCAACAAGATACTGGAAATATTCCTCAGAGATTTTGCTCCATATTGACATGATAGCATCACGCATTTGCAGCAGATTTGTCGGCTCTATTGGATTGAGCTCTGGTGACTGTGGAGGCCATTTGAGTACAGTGAACTCATCGTCTGAGATGATTGGCGCTTTATGACATGGTGCATTATCCTGCTGGAAGTAGCCGTCAGAAGATGGAGACACTGTGGTCATAAAGGGATGGACATGGTCAGCAACAACACTCAGGTAGGCTGTGGCGTTGACACCATGCTCAATTGGTACTAATGGACCCAAAGTGTGCCAAGAAAATATCCCCCACACCATTACACCACCACCACCAGCCTGAACCGCTGATACAAGGCAGAAAGGATCCATCCTTTTAATGCTGTTGACACCAAATTCTAACCCGACCATACAAATGCGGCCATTCTCTGTAAACCCTAGAGATGGTTGTGCGTGAAAATCCCAGTAGATCAGCAATTTCTGAAATACTCAGAGCAGCCCGTCTGGCACCAACAAACATGCCACGTTCAAAGTCTCTTAAATCCCCTTTCTTCCCCATTCTGATGCTCGCTTTGACCTGCAGCAGATCGTCTTGATCATGTCTACATGCCTAAATGCATTGAGCTGCTGCCATGTGATTGGCTGATTAAAAATTTGCGTTAACGAGCAGTTGGACATGTGTACCTAATAAAGTGGCCAGTGAGTTTATATACATTAAAGGTGCCATATGCAAGATTGAGGTTTTGTACTCCTAGGTGTTGCACCTCTTATTCAAAACAAATTCAGACATACAAGCTCACAAACATTTATTTTTACTTACTATACACTAGGAAATTGGTTTTATATTTATCCTCATCCACTGGTTAGTCTTTTCTATATCTACTTTGTGTATATTAGACTGACTGAACTTAGATGTCATTGTTTCTACATATTGTTTACACAACCCCAAATCAACAACAACAAAAAGGAGACAGTATGGAAAACCCCAAAAGAGAAAGTAGGGGTTTCTAAATTTTGCCCTGCATTATGTCGATGTCCATGTGAATCCATACAGAACCACAAATTTATAATTAAATCCAGGACTCATTGTCACTATCTAATGTTCTGTCGTAATGTATAGACCTCCTGAATTAACGATGACCTCTACATCAATAAAACTTAATTAAAAACTTAAAAGTTCTTCCACCTTTCCTCTAAAAGATTATTTCAATTAATCTAAAAACTTAAGAGCCTATTCTTAAGCATTGCTGTATTTTTCCCTCATAACTATAAGTCTTTCTAAATCATTGATCAAGTCGTAATGTTATTGTATCTTTCAACAATTGTTTATTTATGTCATGGTTAGGCCCACACTGAATCTGCGCGTGCAGAATTCCGCAGATTTCTCGCAGATTTTCTGCAGATTTTTAGCCCATCATTAATTCTGTTTATTTACTTACAGTTAACTATTTACTGTTAATTTAATTGGATTTGCATTTTAAACTTTAAATAAAAGTTTAAAAAGATATTATTTTTTATTTCACATTTTAAGGTTTTAGTTATGATACTCCTAAAATAACTACGCAGAAATCTGCAGATTTTTGCCAAAATTCTCCACAGAAATAGCACAAAACATCCGCAGATTCCGTCTGGCCCTGCTCATGGTTTACACATTTACTACAGCATTCCATCACGCCAACCCGAATGTTACTGTTATTATCTTCATTTTATATACATACCAACGATAGCCTGCTGCTGAAGCCTGTGGTTGGTCCAACCTGAGAGCAGTCGGCTGTGATTGGTCTAATCTCAGAGCAGAATATTGTGATTGGTCCGCATGTCGCCGTTGTTGCTGCATTTACGGTCGGAAGTTAACGAGAATTGTTAATATTATTTATTAAATTACCCATTGATTGTATTTTATTAACCCTTACCCCAAGCCCAACCATCACAATAATGTAAAAACAGTAATTATACTGAGCATTATTCAAATGATTTATTAAATTACCTATTAAATTGCATTTTATTAACGTCTACCCAACCCTCTTACGGTAATTTAAAAATATTAATTATTGTACAGTGTCACAAAAATTGTGCTATAATAATATATCTTTATCCATGCTTCAGAAAGTAATAACAGTTGTAATCCAGCAGATGACAGTGCAGCGTTAGAAACCTGCTAAGGTTATAATTAATCACCGTTTTGTTTTGTTTTTATTTGTTTGAGTTGTTAATTAGGATTAAAATAAATTTATATTAAATATCCACCGACTAAAAACTAAAACATACTTAAAAAAAACAAAAACAAAACATGAACCTGTGAACTCAGGCGTGCTCATGAGGTGTGCTAAGGAAAATTTCAGAAATTCAGGGGGGCCCTCTAGCGGAAAACACCGACACTGCGCTCACCTGAGGACTGATTTACCGGAGAAAACGAGAAAACCGAGGATGGCGAGTTTCAAATAAACCTCATCACCACCTAGACTCGAATTTCCCCATATTCATGAGGAGATTCTGATGTTCGTAGAGAGTTAAGACGGGTTTCAGTCAGGAGTTTGATGTTCGGAGTCTCTGACAGGATTCAGTGTTTGTGTTTCTGATCGGCGGAGATCATGGATTGGGGTTCAGCTCTTTGGGTGAGTTTATTCAGTCTTTACCGTCTGACAGCTTTATAAGTGTCGTTCATTCATCGACCAGATTCAACATCCACACTTCAAGATATTACTGTGATATACTGTTGCTGAAGGACAGTCGAGATTTAACATTTACATAAACTTTATCGATAGATGACAACTAGCGCTTTTATATCTAATTATTTTGAACGGAAATGATATGAGTTCTATTAGAGTCTTACAGAAACGCTTATTTTGGATGCGTGAGTGTAAATGTAGAGGTAAATTAGTTAAAACACAGCGTTATCATAATTATTTAAAAACAGAAACAGAGAAATGCTGCACACTGGATTGATAATCGTTTATCCGAAATTAATGTTGTCATTAATTTGTATTTATTTATTCATTGTTTATTTTTTATCGAAAATTTTGGTAAATTCAGTTCATTTGAATATATTAATAAAGCCAAACAACCCTTAAATTAATTCTTTATTTTTGTACTTTTGTGCTTTAAGTGAAATATACAGCACATAGACGGTGTGTGCACAGCATTAACAGGCCTACTGCTGTTTATTAGCCACATTTGTGTGAATTTCACCATTCATTCAAATCCTGCTTAATGACAATCAAGACTTTATACAGTTGTCACAACACTGATTTAGTATGTTTACCTGTATTTATACTTGTATTTATCTTTAAAGTCACGTGACGTCAAGTTTCCTCATATTTTCAGTGCTGGTGTGGGTAATACAGGTTAAACTGGTTCAAGGAAACCAAACGCTGGTGTTTGACAGTCTCAGGACAGCAGTGCACATCTACTGTTTCTGATCTGCAGTACACTATAGTTATTTATCTGGCGCCAGGAAGTGAATATGTTCATTATACACTAGTCTAATGAAGCTTAAAGGGATATTTCACCCAAAAATTATTATTTTTGACATTATTCACTCATTTGTTCCAAACCTGTTTGAGTTTCTTTCTACTGTTGAGCACAAAGGAAGATATTCTGAAGAATGCTGTGGGAATAAATCAGTCATTGACTTCCATTGTATTTTTGTTTCTGCTATAGTAGTCAATAGCTGCTTTATTTTCAGCAATCTTCAGTATTTTGTGTTCAACAACGACATAAAAAAGAGTTAATAAAAGTAATGCAGAGCCAGTTAATGGCATCCAAAATAAAGGTGTGTTTTTACATAGTATATCATTAAATCATTTTCCATCGGCTTAGTTTCTTAGTTCCACAATGGAATTAACCGCCAACTATTCCAGCACATGTTTTACACAGTGGATGCCCTTCCAGCCGCAACCCAGTACTGGAAAACACCCATACACACTCAATTCCCCTATAGCGCATGTGTTTGGACTGTGGGGGAAACTGGAGCACCCGGAGGAAACCCACACCAACACGGGAAGAGCATGCAAACTCCACACTGAAACTGTGTTTTTGGGACTAGACATGGGCCGGTATAAGATTCTGACGGTATGATAACCTTGGATAAAAATATCACAGTTTCACAGTATTGTGATTACTGCTCCAAAATATGTTCTCTTTAAATATCTAGGGAAAAACAGCAACTTTTCCCCGTATTGAACACAATATATTCTATTATAGGAAACATTTAAAATATTTTGAACCAGTAGCTTTCGATGTAGGGGAATTACCATCCTACAAATTCAACCTCGCACACCGGTTGCAAAAAAAGGTCTTGTACATCTTCTTTTCTTGTCTTTGGCTAGGCATAACCTCGGTTTTTAGCACTACAAAGTTTTAAATCTGATAATCATGGAGCATTATTTCCTGCACATGACCACACAGAACAAAACTGTAGGCATCCAAAGACTTGTAGACCTTTAACTTCTCTTGTAAAATCACTTAGAGTTTCAGTGAGATATTGTTGTATATTTGGGGCTGATGCGTGGCCATTTGGTCTTATTTAATATCCATTGGGAGGGTGCTATCGTAAATGGATCTGTCAGACGAACGCCGCTCACTTTAACGTTAATTTTGCTGAATAACTGTGATTATCTCTGGGTGACGAGCTGTTATAATACACTGAAAGCATTATGTCAATAATATATATATAATATGTAATAAATATAACTTATCTCTAATAACAACAAACTCTGTACCGCATCAGATGCCATTCCCTCGCTGTAAATGCTAGTGCTCTTGGTTTTTTTCTGCAACCTCGCTGCTGGCGCATCCTGAATGTTTACAAACCGGTAATTCGTCTATCGCAGTTCCTTTTCCTGCTGAAGATATTGTTGCCCTAAAAAACTGAATGAAAAATTAAATAAAAAAATGACATATACATTAGGAACGGTATAACAGAAAGCTTTGGCTGTTTTAAAACCTTGAGTTTTCCAAACCGTGGTAAACCTTGAAACCGGTTATCATCCCATGCCTAGCCGGGACTCGAACATGCAATGTTCTTGCTGTTAGGCAACAATGCTAACCCCTGAGCCACCATGCCGCCTACATAGTATGTGTGTGTGTGTTATTTATATTTATTAATTATATGTGATACACACACATACATAGAAACAAAGCTGTTTTGTTACATACATAGATATTTAAATGTATATATCATTTGTATAATATGAAAATTTCACTGTTGTCATGTCGTTGGCTCATGAACATGTCCTGCTTGTTATCAACTGTAACTAGAGGCAATTCAGTCATAATTCATTGTTAAAATAGCTCTCATAACATTATTGATCAATATGCGGCTCTTTTTGGATTCTCTAAAGCTGTAGAAATTAAACATGTTAAACAGGAAATACGCTGGGACCATTGCTTTTGTTTACATCCCTCAAAATGGTCTAAACATTTTATATCTAAATATAAATAAATGTTTTCTAAAATATATTCATGCATGTGTGTATTTAGATACATATGTACACACTGCGCACACACATATATTATGTCAAAACTAACTTTTATTTTGGATGCAGTAGGGTTGGGCCGATAGACGATACCATTGTCCATCGCAGATGGCCGATAAACTTCACAATGCTAAGTCGGCATCGCGATCCATCATCCCGCCCCACATGTATATTGATATATAACTTATTATTTGCATGAGCTGTGTTAAATTGTACATAAAGCTGCCGCTTGCACAGCTGACAGCATGGTGAGGATTAAATGAAGGATTATACAGCACCTCTCGCTCTTAAACTGTGTAGATTCAGTGGCAAACGCTGTTACCTGCAAACCCCGTCCCACAGACTTCACAGTGAATGGCTTTAGTTATCTTCATAGCGGACTTGAAGCCACTGGAAGTCTTTTCTCCACTCTTGGAAAAGTGTAAATGGTGGATTAACATTCAGCACATGATCACTAATAAGATGTGCCATTATTAGTGACTTTAGGTGCTTTCTAAAACTAAATCTGTCAGTGTTATTTTCATTCCCTCATCTTCAGTGGTTGTAGCTCCTGTCAACTGAAGGCAGAAGGCATTGACTGAGTGATTGACAGCTGATATTAACCAATCCATTCGCGTTCAGTTCTAGTGCAGTGGGCCAATAAGAAGAGCAAGTTACTTCAGCAAGTTCACATAACAACTGTTTAAGCTGTTCCTGAGCGCTGCGTTTGGTGTTTTTAGGTGTAAAGATACATTCTGCATAAATGTCTCCTAAATCTGCGCACGCCGTGAGGATTCTGCAGTGAAAACAGGTCACACGACAACAATTAATGCACTCGCACAAATGCTTACAGATATATTTTTAGGTCGCATAAAATTTCAGACGCATATGTGACCAAAACGGTGGAGCCCTAGCATCTTTACTTGTTATTATTTCCTCATAATAATAATAAAATAAGGAAGTTATCATCAATCACAATACAAATTACAGTGAAATCCAAACCAACTCTCGTCTCCTCCACCAGCTGTGGAATAAAACCATTATACTGACACAGATCACTCCGCCTATTCAGAGTCCTGCGGAAAACAGTGATAGACAGGTGGTAATCTGTGTGTAACTTTATTTATTTATGGTTTGGTTATGGGTAAAGCAAAGACCATGTGGGTCAGGTAGTGAAAACGGTAGGCTACAATTAATTAATTTGTTATGAATGAATTGATATTTAACAACAACCACCCCTGCCTACGACGACGATGCCATCGTCCATCGCAATGTTTAACATTAGACATCCTACCATGCCAAATTGGTCAACATCGCCCAACGCTAGGATGCAATAGATTTTTGTCCAATAAGGTTTAGAGCCACTTGAGTGTGAATAAATGTACTTTTATTGGTGAACTGTCTCTTTAAAACACAACTGGGTCAGATGTAAGAAAGAGTGAAAGTTAACCACATGTTTGTTAAATACTTTACCTTTTTGTACCCAAAAGTGAGCCAAATCTGACAAAACTATTATTGTTTCAAAAATAAATCAATTATAAATGTTTTCTTTCAATTGTAAAAATGCTCAAGTGTTTAGTCTATAGTGGGTATGTATGTACTGTACTGTACTGTACTGTATAGTATATAAAACCAAAGGTGTAGGAATTTGGAGTGACGTGACTGCTCAGGTGAAGTAGATCGACCTGTCAGGCCTGTTCAAGAGTCGTGCATGTAGGAAAAAGACACACACACACACACACACACACACACACACACACACACACACACACACAAACTCAATGACACACCTGCATACCAGACACACACACACACACACACACACACACACAAACTCAAAGCAGCTGTGTGTTGTGTTTGCAGGACCAGCATGACGCCATCGAGCGACACACTCAGAGCGGGTTGGATCTGCTGGAGCGATACGTGAAGTTTGTGAAGGAGAGAGCCGAGATCGAGCAGAACTACAGCAAACAGCTCAGGCAAGACTAACACACTGTACAGGCGGATCTGAGGTTCATCATCCTGTTAAGCACACAGACAAACAAATATCAAAGTAAAATATCTCATCTGAAAATGAAAAGGCCACACGTTTTCATTAATAAACACACAACTTACACTGAAAAACATATAATTATTCCACAAAATGATGGAGATTCTTGAATTGCAGGTACATTTTCCATCTCCAAGATTAACCTATTATTTATTCAAAAACTTTAATTATAAAATGTTGAATAATAACCCCATTTATATCCAAGTTATGTCTAAATATAATGTTTTTCTGTGTATTTAGGGAGATATTGTGTTGTAAATATAAACTATAGACTCAATTTTTCTATTTTTGACTGTCTCCACCTCCAGAATCATTCAGCCACATTTACCATCAAATAATTGCGTCTCTTTTGTGTGTTCAGTAATATTTACATGAAGCATCTATTTTCTGTATTGTTTGTCATTTCAGCAATATAAAACACATTCAGTGTGTGTCTCTGCGTTCCCCTCAGCTCTGCTGCATTGGTTATAAAAGGCAGATCAATGTGTAAAGTGCTGACAGAAGCATGTGACTTGCTGCAATATACTGTATATCAGACTAGGAAAAACAAACATTTAGAGTACTTTAGACTGACAACAGTTATAATTCAATCAAGCAGAGAAAGAAAAACTGAGGAATAAAAAGTGATTTGTTTTTCCATTTACACTCCAACATGATGCTAATATCTTCAATAATACTGCTCATACCACCTATTAATTTCAGCTAGTCAAAATATTGCACCTTTTCCTGTCTACAAAGTCCATCCCTATATGATTTAACAGCCTGCATGTGTTTTTCAATGGCTTATTCAGCATAGAACTATTCAGGTAGAACAGTGAATTCAGGCATATGGTAACTATAGTCCATGCTGTTGTGTACATCACAATATCAGTCGTATGGCCACGCACACACAGGAAACTTTTTGACTTTTTGAGCCCCCCTGTTTATTTTTCCCCAAATTCTGTTTAACAGAGAGCAGATTTCTTCAACACATTTCTAATCATAACAGTTTTAATAACTCATCTCTAATAACTGATTTATTTTATCTTTGTCATGATGACAGTAAATAATATTAGACTAGATATTCTTCAAGACACTTCTGTACAGCTTAAAGTGACATTTAAGGCTTAACTAGGTTAATTAGGTTAACTAGTCAGGTTAGGGTAATTAGGCAAGTTATTGTATAATGATGGTTTGTTCTCTAGACTATTGAAATATATAGCTTAAAGGGGCTAATAATATTGACCTTAAAATGGCTTTTAAAAAATTTAAAACTGCTTTTATTCTAGCTGAAATAAAACAAATAAGACTTTCTCCTGAAGAAAAAATATTATCAGACATACTGTGAACATTTCCTTGCTCTGTTAAGCTGGGAAATATTTAAAAAGAAAAGAAAATCAAAGGGGGCGAATAATTCTGACTTTTCTGTAAGTGCAAGCCCTCTATTTGGTAAAAAAAAAAATTGCATATTTATTTATAATAGTTTAATTTTCTTGTTAGTTTATTTGTTTACAGGGTCAATGCACATTAATAAACATTACTGTAAAATGTGCCAGAATTAGCCAAGAATGGCTATTTTTCACCTGTAGACCCCTTACAGAATGTTAAAAAGTCACACCTAAAATAAACACACAGCATAATAACATGAAATACACCATCATATATAAAATACAATAAAAAAGCAAAAAACAGATTGATGGCAGCAGAAGAGGACAAAAAAGCCAAAGACAAACAGTACAAATAAGTGTCAATAATAAATATGAATAATAATAATTTTAATAAAAAATGTTATTTCTTGATATTTACACATTTTCATTCAAAAATACATATTTGTTAAGTGTAATCATATATTTATTATTTATATTTACATGCTTTACGCTTTTTTTCTGTGCATTTTTCCATTGACCCCGCCCCCCTGCACATACTCATGAATATTAACTTGGTATGCAGATCAAGGCTCTCTCTGGGTTAAAAGGTCAAACCCATATTATATGATATATAAACAAATTATCGCTAATAGAGTCATTATTTTTACACAATTAATCACTTGTTAAGTTGTTAAGTATGTAATTTGGTTTTCCTGGTGGTCAGGATGAGTGTGTTTCTCCCTGGTTTAACCTGTGTGTGTGTGTGTGTGTGCGTGCGTGCGTGCGTGCGTGCGTGCGTGCGTGTGCGTGTGCGTGTGCGCGCGTAGCTCTTTGTAACGTGCGTGTGTGTGTGTGTGCGCGCACGTAACTCTTTGTAACGTGTGTGTGTGTGTGTGTGTGTGTGTGTGTGTGTGTGTGTGTGTGTATGTTATTTTTCCTAAAGGAATCTCTGTAAGAAATACACCAGAAGAGGCAGCAAAGAGGATCAGGACACAAAGTGAGTGAACTGACTCTTCAATCTGCTGATTCAGTAATATTAATAATCATGTGTGGCGCCGTCTGCAGCGCTTTATCTCCAATGCAAGTGCGCTCAGGGCTTGATCTTCTGTGCAGTGTGGAGAAATAATGAAACTGAACTATTCGCTTTAGGGTTTTTCTAACATTCGCGTGACTGAGAGATGATAGAGTCTTATCACTGGATGTGATTAAGCACCTATTAAGCAGAAATGACTTTATAAGGGTTGTGTGTGTCAGCAGTGTGTATGTCAGTAGTGTGTGTGTGTGTGAGCAGTGTATGAGTCTCTCCAGCAGCCTCTGATGGTCAGCAGTAATGAATTGTGTTTATTATAATCAGACTTGATGCAGAAACACTTTGATTGACATTCTCCCTTTGTACGTGTCATCAGAGGGGGAAAGCCCCGCCCACTAGTGCCCATCTCTCCATCTCATTAGCATAAACCGCAGCCCTGAGTGAGAAGCAGCCGTCTGTCCATTAGCCATTAGAGTGTTTGAGCTGCTGAAGATAATGTCAGCATAGACTAAGAGGATTATAGATGGTGATGCACAAGTGTCTGTAGCTCCGCCCTCTTCTGAAAAGAGCACAATATCATTTGCATTTAAAGCGGCAGTCACCAAAATGCCACAATTAGGAGAAGAGAGCTAGAGAACATTATCTGTGTGCTATTATCAGCTCACACTTCACTACGTGTGTGTGTGTGTGTCAGGCTGGTCAGTCAGCAGGGCTTTCAGGACGTGTTGGGCCAGCTGAATGACTATGCGGGTCAGCGTGAGCAGCTGTCAGAGCGTCTGACGGTCAGCATCTGTGTGGAGCTCAGCCGCAGCCTGACAGAGCTCAGGCAGGAGCGCAAGAACGTGAGAAACACCAAACACGCATCCATACAGACCTCCGCCAACATGCTGATGCTCATGAGTGTGTGTGTGTGTGTGTGTTTTGTGTTGCAGCATCTCGCTGAAATCAAGAAGGCTCAGCAGAATCTGGAGAGTTCCTTCAAGCAGCTGGAGAGCGTCAGTAATCCTCTCAGTGCTGTTTCAGGCACACACACAGTTATTGACACTGGTGAAGAGTTAAAGCACGGCTCGAGCTCCAGCATGGGCGGATATTTCAAGTGTTTGTTATGTATTTGAATGGGAAATATACAATTAGTATGTGGTCACTTTTATTTCACTAGAAAATGATTGCAAAATAACCAGAAAAAAATAATTGGTTCAGTTTATGCTCATTGTTAGTTTTACTTTTAAATATTATTAGTTCTGACTGAAACTGAACACAAAAATCACGGAAATGTACACAAGATTCAGCATGATTGATTGGTTGATTTGACTGATTGATTAATTATTTTATTGAATGATTATTGATTGATTGATTTGATTGATTGATTGATTTGTAATCAGAGTAAGAGGCGTTTCGAAAAGGAGTGGAAAGAAGCAGAAAAGGCCAATCAGCAAACAGAGAAAGTGGAGCAGGACGCCAGCGCCACTAAAGCAGATGTGGACAAGGTATACACACACATGTATACACAAAGATACACATACTACACACACACACACACACACACATATTTACACACAGATGCACAAATACACATGCAAACATCAAACACACACACACACACATAAACACACAGCTTGAACACGGGTCAGGTGAAGCGTGTGTGTGTGTGTGTGTGTGTGTGTATATGTATTTGTGTTTGACGTGTATGTGTATATACAGTTGAAGTCAGAATTATTCGCGTGCCCCCCCCCCCCCTTTGAATTGTTTTTCTTTTTTTTATATTTCCAAAATAAAGATTAACAGAGCAAGGAAATGTTCACAGTATGTCTGATAATATTTTTTCTTCTGAAGAAAGTCTTATTTGTTTTATTTTGGCTAGAATAAAATCAGTTTGTTTTTTTTATTAACCATTTTAAGGTCAATATTATTAGCCCCTTTAAGCTATATATTTCAATAGTCTACAGAACAAACCATCATTATACAATAACTTGCCTAATTACTCTAACCTGCCTAGTTACCCTAATTAACCTAGTTAAGCCTTTAAATGTCACTTTAAGCTGTATAGAAGTGTCTTGAAGAATATCTAGTCTAATATTATTTACTGTCATCATGACAAAGATAAAATAAATCAGTTATTAGAGATGAGTTATTAAAACTATTATGATTAGAAATGTGTTGAAGAAATCTGCTCTCTGTTAAACAGAAATTGGGGAAAAAATAAACGGGGGGATAATAATTCTGACTTCAACTGTGTGTGTGTGTGTGTGTGTGTGTGTGTGTGTGTGTGTGTGTGTGT
>CAIGQZ010032222.1:0-18242 GCA_903798205.1 Danio tinwini
GTGATCGTCATAATAGTTTATGCTGTTGTTCAGCTGCGACGTCACAGAAATACAAACGGTTTCTAAAATATAAACTTTGGCATTTGCTGTCGCAGATGGTTCGCACAAATACTCCTTTAAACATGAAAAGACACTATTTATGGTTTGTCACAGCATTGCTTTTTATATAGTTGGAACATAGGTAAGACACAGCTAAAGACAACAAAACTTATGTTGACGTCATGTTTATCGACAAACAACAATAACAACAAACGACAGACGTTCATTTGATTAATTTACAATAGAGAGTAGTCCAGGAGCTGCATGGCATTCCAATGAAATCGATTTGCAAAAAAAATTTGGATCTCATTTGAGCTGCAGACCTACTAAAATATTTAAACTTCTGGGAGTAGACCATATGCAACCAGCCGACCAGTGGTGCGTTTCCCAAACAACAACGTAACTCGCGGCTGAACTACCATAGTGCGATGCGTCATTTGTGGAAAAAACGATGTAGTGACGAGTGTTTCCCAAAACCCGTAGTTTCTCTGTCGCAGATCTGTCATTTGACCACGTTAGTTATAACTGAAAACGTTCATAATGATGCTCTAAACAGGGCGGAGTAACAACTTCTTTAGAGAAGAACCCCATAATTGTTTGTGCAAAATATATTGTTTTACATGCATTAAAAAAATCCAATATTAGTTTTGGTAAAAACATGCACTCGTTTTACATATTAAAATAAAATATACAGTATGTAAATGGCACATATAATAGGGCCTGTTTCCTTTACAAATATTATTGAGAACATATTCTACTCTAAAACCTAAAATGACTTACAAAAAGCAAACACATTCTAAAATCATATATAAATCATATAAATAAATAAATAAATAAATAATGAGCCTATTTATTAAGAAATTAAATGTAATATTTATTAGGAAATAAAAAAATGTCCATCTTTATTATTATTATTATTATTATTAAGTAGGATTGTTTTTTTATTTATTAAAAAATTTTTAAGTCTACTTTTACAATTTGACACATTCAAACCACTGCAGAAATGTTCTAACCAACAGGCCCTTGACATATACAGTACAGATACGTTTCTTAGTAAATAGCCTACTATAAATTAAAACCATTAACGTATGCTATATATTTTTGTTTTCACAAGCTTAGAGTAAATTCCGCTTTTAAATAATAGATGACTATGTGCGACCATAGTTGGCTAACGATGGTTTTCGGAAAAATGCACCCCTGTTGTAATGTATTTCAGTGTTGTCCATGCAGGTCCGTGTACACGAGATGAGAATTAGAAGTTTTATGTTAATTTTTAAATCAGAAAAATGTCTATATTAAAAAATAAAACATTTCTATTCATAATTGATTAATAAATATATAGATTTAAATGCAGTCTCCGCATTCCCTCCAAAATTCAGCGGTCTATAAATTTCTAATATTCATTCATTCATTCAACTATAGTGAAAGCACAGAGAATAAATGCTCTTGCTTTCACACTTCTTTATTTTAGACACCGCGAACAAACTCTTTCATGGTGCATGATCAAATTGAAACATTTTCCTTACAGTGATGTGTAAAAATACAATATTAAACACTTATCTAAGTAAAAGTTGTGCGTGAGTGTGTTTTTTTTGTTCAAATCTGTAGGCATCTTGGCAGGTAGTAAAAGTAGTAAAAGTAAAAAATAAAAAAGGAATGTTCAGCTTCCTCTTGCTCTTTGTAGATGACAAATGTCATCTTGAGCATAAATAACCTGCTGCTCTCAAACTATGCAGATTCTTAGACTTCTCAGATCTCTCCTGTCACTCCAACTTTCCAGGAAACTGAGAAATGACCTGTAGCTAGTTAGTAACCTTCACAATTAAAAATGGATATTAGAAAGAACACTGGATGGATGGACAGATGGATGGACGGACGGATGGATGGAACAAAAGATAAAATACAGACAGACAGACAGACAGACAGACAGACAGACAGATAGACAGATAGACAGATAGACAGATAGACAGATAGATAGATAGATAGATAGATAGATAGATAGATAGATAGATAGACAGATAGACAGATAGACAGACAGACAGACAGACAGACAGACAGACAGACAGACAGATAGATAGATAGATAGATAGATAGATAGATAGATAGATAGACAGATAGATAGAAAAGGAATGTTCAGCTTCCTCTTGCTCTTTGTAGATGAGCTGGATCATACTGTCAACCTGAGCATAAATAACCTGCTGCTCTCAATCTATGCGGATTCTCAGACTTCCTCGTCGACCTAAAATATGCAGAACTCTCCTGTCACTCCGTCTTTCCAGGAAACTGAGATATAAACTATAGTTAGTAGTAACCTTCACAATTAAAAACAGATATTAGAAAAAAACACTAGATGGATGGATGGATGGATGGATGGATGGATGGATGGATGGAAGGATGGATGGATAGATGGATGGATAGATGGATAGATGGAAAGATGGTGAAAACGACGGAACGATAGATAGAATGACAGAATGATGGGACAAAAGATGGATAGACCCTTAAAATGATTGATGTAGCTCGAAATGTAGAATTTGAAGCTATTCTCTTCTTTGCTGTTTGGTGTGACAGCTCTCAGTCTCATTATTCCAATAAAGTCCTTCATGGTAAAAGTCTAGTGTAATTAATAGCAAGTGTAATCTATCATCCTCTCTTCTGCTATCCAATGTATTCAAAATAAAAACAGTTACTTTAAATTGCAATACAATTTTATTAGTTTTCATCAACTACACACAAAAAATGACTTTTCCTGCTTGTTCAAACTACTGGACTTATTTGAGTTAAAATTAACAATTGTTTGGGACATCTTATTTGTTTTATGTTCAATCTAGGGTTGCACGATATTGGAACTGTGCACAGTTGTCTGCTTTTTAAGTAGTTGGAGCATTTTAATTACTCGTGCTTGCCTTGTTTAAATAGTATTCTACCGCGACATAGCGCATATGAGACACATGACATCATTACGTAATAACGTAATAAAATACAATATTAATAAACACTTATCTAAGTAAAAGTTGTGCATGAGTGTGTGTTTCGTTCAGATCTGTAGGCATCTTGGCAGGTAGTAAAAGTAGTAAAAGTAAAAAAATAATAAAAAAGGAATGTTCAACTTCCTCTTGCTCTTTGTAGATGAGCTGGATCATACTGTCAACCTGAGCATAAATAACTTGCTGCTCTCAAACTATGCGGATTCTCAGACTTCCTCGTCGACCTAAAACATGCAGAACTCTCCTGTCACTCCATCTTTCCAGGAAACTGAGAAATAACCTATAGTTAGTAGTAACCTTCACAATTAAAAACAGATATTAGAAAAAACACTAGATGATAGATAGATAGATAGATAGATAGATAGATAGATAGACAGATAGACAGATAGACAGACAGACAGACAGACAGACAGACAGACAGACAGACAGACAGATAGATAGATAGATAGATAGACAGATAGATAGACAGATAGATAGACAGATAGATAGACAGATAGATAGACAGATAGACAGAATGATAGGACGATAGGACGATAGATGGATAGACCCTTAAAATGATTGATGTAGCTCGAAATGTAGAATTTGAAGCTATTCTCTTCTTTGCTGTTTGGTGTGACAGCTCTCAGTCTCATTATTCCATTAAAGTCCTTCATGGTAAAAGTCTAGTGTAATTAATAGCAAGTGTAATCTATCATCCTCTCTTCTGCTATCCAATGTATTCAAAATGAAAACAGTTACTTTAAATTGCAATACAATTTTATTAGTTTTTATCAACTACACAAAAAAAAAGATTTTCTGCTTGTTCAAACTACTGGACTTATTTGAGTTAAATCAACACAATTGTTTGGGACATCTTAATTGTTTTATGTTCAATCTAGGGTTGCACAATAACGGAACTGTGCACAGTTGTCTGCTTTTTAAGTAGTTGGAGCATTTTAGTTACTCGCACTTGCCTCGTTCAAACAGTATTCTCCCGCTACATAGGGCTGTGCAAAAAAATCGATACATCTAACTATCGTGATAATTTCTTTTACGATAGTGTATCGGTAGTCCAACCTCAAGTATCGATTCAAGTGCCAAACGGCCTCCTCCTCCGCTCCTGTAGATGTTGCTATCTCGCGATCAACAAAACGCCAAGTAGTACGGTATCAGAAGTAAACAAGAGTGAGCATGACAGAAAATATAAAGGTGCCTCAAGCTCCAGCATCCACTTTGGTTTTAACGCTATACCAGGGAGTACTGAATTAGACAAAAAAAAAAGGCATTTGTAAGCTCTGCAATATATATAGTTCTCTATTCAATCACACTGTGCAGTTCTAATGAATTGGAATGGATGGAAAATAAATTGGAATTTTAATTTGTCTGCCGACTTTATCAAGTTGTCAACATAATGTGACACACATACCAATGCAAACTATTGCAATATATCACAATATTTATTGTATCACAATATATTGTGATATATTGTATCATGACCCATGTACTGTGTTATGTTTCATATAGTGAAGCCTTTGCCAATACACAGCCTACTGCAACATAGCGCATATGAGACAAATGATAATTACGTAATAACCGGTGATGATCTAATAATGAACCAATACCAAATTGTCAACATCTGCATTGCGGTGCATTGAAAAAACAATTAATTTTGATACCCCTAGTCCCAACAACGAGACAAGATTTGCAGTGATAAGCATTTTGGCTGTTTGCACCAGACGAAACACGACAGAAGTTTAAATACAGCCATTCAGAAGCACAGAATAGTGCACTCACTGCACTCCATCAAAATGGTAGGTTTATAAACTAATTAATACATATTAAACCTCTTTAACATTATGAAATGTACATGCTGAATCACTGATATGAGTTGGTTTGCACTGAGTAAAAGTTCTGAAGTTCAATTTCAAACAGTTTTTTTTATTTTCAAGATCTGAGGTGAACTATCTGCTGCTGCTTTCTGAAGTATGACAATAAATATTATGCAAAATGGCAATTAAACTCACATTTTCACGTGATCATAGTTTATCCTGTTGTGTACCTGTTAGAAATATAAACCGTTTCTAAAATAGACATTTCAGGTGATGGTTAGGACAAAAACTCCTTTTAGTATGGAAAATATTTCTTCTATCGAGTGCCGTTGCTTTTAATTGTATGTAAAATGGTTAAAAATCAGCCTTAAATCAGCCCTTTAGGCTCGATGGTCAGTCACACTCACATCAATCTGGCAACCTGCGCTTATGTGGACTCGTGGAGGACCTGAGGGAAAATGTGTATTTGCTTTTTTACGCGACTGCCATTTTAAAACACGAAAGCGAGGCTGCGGTGGGAAGAAACCCGGAAGTATAGGATCAGCACTGTAAACATTGCAATAATATGCTGTGGACAATAAACCTCCAGCTGTTGCTGCGACTTCAAAATGCAGAAATGGTGTCAACAACACTTTAATATCATTCAATATCATTTAATATCACCTAGACTTCAGTTCATGGCAGCAGGTAAAATCCATGGGGGCTTCCCTGCTTTAGCCTATGTAACCCGGTGAGTGATAAAACAATACAGTCCTCTGTAGCACATCCTTATGTGTCTGTAACAGTGTTGTCCTGGTACTAAAGTTTTAAAAACATCCATTTCCCGCTAATATTTAAGCGCCGCTGAGCGTGCTCATAAACACCGCTGATGTGCCATAGTATTCACCAGTGCTCAACAGAATAACTGTGAAGGTCATCAGTTCACCGCTCTTCACAGATTGAAAACACACATATTGTAGATGGACATTGAAGCATTTTAAAGTGAAGATCAGTCCATTCATCAGCGGATCGCTCGTCTGTGTTTGCACTCAGTAAACAGCGTTGAGTTTGGTGAACTGATGACCTTCACAATCATAGTGATTTCTGTTGAGCACGTGAACACAATGGCCAATCAGCGCTGTTTAAGAACTCCATGAAGAGCATCTTAAATGTTAATGGGAAATGAGCGTTTTTTTTTTTTTTTTACATTTCATTACGGAAATTTTGTATCGTTACAAGTCTAATATAATGAAAGAATCAGTTCATTAACTTGAGTTTGATGAATGGCATCTAAAATGTGTTTTTGGGAAAGAAAACATTAGTTAAGTAGTGCCATTTTCCTTAAATTAGCTGAAAATGAGGTCAAATATCCCTTTTTATTTTCAATATTCATTCTGAACGGACCTTCAGGTCACTTGGAAGGCGGTGAAATGACAAATTTGTGTCACTTTCTTTTTGCTGATAATATATACAGCCAGGTACACAACATTCCTGTGTGACTCTGGCAATATTTCCGGGTTTCTTCCCACCGCAGCCTCGATTTCGCTGTTAATAATGGCGGCCACGTGAAATCAGTCTATTGATCCAGGAGTGCAATACCTAGTTCAACCACTAGGTGTCAAACTAGCATATGGCTTCTAGTATAAGTAAATACACAAGTATAGTTTTGTTTGTATGCACAGAACAATCGTTTCAGTTTAAGACCTCAATGATTCACAACGAGCCACAGGTATTCATTTTGTTTTGCCTGTATATGTATTTTAGACTCTCAAAGTACCGGTAGCTGATGACTCGTAATTCATGAAATCACCTTCAGATAAAAATTAAACCTTCAAGATAAAAAATACAGATAAACAAATGACTGCACAAAAGGTAATCTACTTCATGAATGCAAATAAACAGCAAATATTCACTTTTGGGTGAACTATCCCTTTGAGTTACGCACACACACAAAAAAAAAATAAAATCAGACAACCAATAAAAAAACTGAATCTTTTGATGATAACACTGAAATTTAGCACAACAAACACACCGACATTAGCTAAATTAAGCGTGAGATACAACCGCTCAGTCAAACTGCGTGTAATCATTAACTTCCAAGTAAATAAAACTGCCCATAAAGTTTGGTCTGAGCTAACCGTGAAGGTGGAGCAGTCAGAATTGCATTCATGAGGCTTTTATAACGCTCTAAACAAACTTCCTGAATTTGGTTCAACAACCATTAGTATTCCCTTCATTTATTTGTTACAGACTATACACAGCTGTATAGTGAATTCAGAGCCACACGCTGCAGTCAGAAGAATGATTTATTGTATATTTATTATCTATCTGAACATACAACTAAGTGTGTTTAACTTTCTCCTCGTATGTTTGCTATGTTTATATGCGCTCACAATTTTTGACAAAAAAAAGCACTAAAAAGCTAAATATACTGAATTAGTATCTTTTTAAGCAGCAATATCTAATCTAAAAATGTATCTGCATGCATGTCTATCCATCAGTTTGGTTCCCATACATTTTGACCAATAAATTTTTATGATTCTTGCATGACTTACAATGGAAAAAGTAAAATGAAAGTACAAAAAACGATTACATGCTTTTGCAAGTATGTCACAGAGCAACATTTCAAGATATTATTTTCTCCTTTGTGAAAGGGAGAACAAGATTACGGTCTTTGATGCAAACCAGAAAATGTGTAGAATGGCAGTTATGAAAATGATAGATAAAGCAGATGCATTATGATTTTATATCGATGTCAAAGAGAGCTTTAAGTTTATTGTGTGAGCAAGTATTTTACAGTACTTTAAAAATACCTCTGTCAATGTTTTCATAAAATTATATTTGATTTACCAGTCACTCAAGTGGCAATTTCACATCACATCCATAATAGAGAGGCTTCACATACATAACCAAGCTTTTTCCTCATAAATGCAAAAACATAAAATAAAATAAACTCAATTATTTTTGTTCTATAGTGAGCTAACTATTTGTTTCTTTCGGGATGTGCAGTTTAACTCACAGAATTTCTAAGCATGTTGTATACTGTAAACTTGCATACTTTTTTGGTCACATCCATAACCCATGTTGATTTTCCTCATTTAAAAACATAAAACATATTTAGATTGTTTATATTTTCCAAATCCATGAAGAGTTATGGGATCAGAAAAATATCAGAGGTTTCAATATAATGTTTACAGGTGCAATTCCAGCATTATGGATATGACACTTGCAGTAAAAACTGCAGTATAAACTCACGGAGAAAGTATATGTTAACATCATATTGAAACATGGTTTTATAATAGGGCTGCATGATATTGGAAAAATCTGATATTGCGATAATGTTTATTGCAGAAAAAAAAAACTGCGATATGAAAACATGATTTGAATAGCTCTATTTGGCTGTTTGATAGTAATTAGGTACAGAAATGTAATAATCACAATGCTAAAAATTATTTTCTTCCTTTGTTTTTTGCTGTTTCTAGTCCAAATATCTAAAAATTCTTAGATCAAGTAAAAAAAAATTATCTTAAAACAAGCCAAGTTAATAATAAACAACAATAATAATAATAATAATAATAATAATATTATTATTAATTCCTTACATTTTTATAGTGCTTTACACGTTTTTGGGGGGGCCAATGTGGAAAGTAAAATAATCTTGTTTTCGCTTTAAAATATAGAGATTTGCACTAGAAACGACAAAAAATCTAAGAACAACTTTTTGTTGCATAAATTGTATCAATTCTGTATAAAGAATTAAATAAAATAAATCTTCTTTACACCTCCAAACATCATAATTTTTTTGTGCGCAAATGTTCTAAACTCTATTGAAATGCTCAGTCACAGGCCTTAAAACACATGCAAACTCTACAAATCACAAATCATATGTTATATTTCAGACTCAACATCAGGGCCGTAGCTAGCTAAACTGGAACTCTAGGCAAACGTCAAACATGCCGCCTTCACAGTGTTCATTCCGCCCTCACAGAAGTGAAGAGTAGGGGAAGAGGATGTTTTGGCGGACTTTGTTGCAAACAAAAGTGAAGAGCGGGGATGATGAGGTGATGATAATCGCCCATATTGCCCATGCCTAAATCCGCCACTGCTCAACATTGCATATCTTTCTATGTGACTATTGCAAATGCACACATTGTACATTTGCCGAGAGAGCTTAACGTGCTTCAATTTAAGAAAACACGTGCAATTACACAAAACGCCAGCAAATTAAGGAAAGATCTTTATCAGTTTAACTGCACACATGCTGCAAATCCTCACAATGCAAACACATTTTTGAAAAAGGCACTGCATTTTCACACAATGCAAACAAGTGATAAAATGCGATGCATTTTCTCACAGCACTTTCAAATAGCACCGAACACAACGTAAATGTTTAAAGAGGACTGTAAAATGTGACGGACCTGGCTATTTAGGTTATGGTTATTTAGACTAATACAATACAAAAGACAAGAGAATCAGGATGTTAAAATAAACAAACAAACAAACAAAAACTCACCTTTCAAATAGGGCTGGGCTTTAAAAATTGGTGTCGGTATTTATCACCGAACATCAATGTCAATATTATTTTAAAAAAAGTTTGATATGAAGTTTCCATATGAAATTGTGCTATAGTTTTATTAAAATGCGGCTGCTGAGCACGCGCCTTGGAAGCAATGCAAATAAACTTCGGGTGTAAGTTTATCATTTACAATGAAGGCGCTCGCATTTTCCAGGCACCCCTAGTTGAAAACATCTCAGCTTTTCTGAATGCCACGTTGAACTCAAGTAAAACTAACCAATCTGCTTCAAACTTCAAACAACAGACTAATTACCTCAGACAAACACAGCACATCCAAACACTACAGTCCATTTTACTTTTCTTCATAACCTTTCATCGAAACTGCAGCAATGGTTTGTCCCATACCGGTCAACCCTCCAGTTTTTTCCCAGGATTCTCACGCATTTTACAGTTCTATCCCGCTATCATCCCGTAAAGGTATTTTCCAATATTTTCAGTCTTTCTCTGAAGGGTGGCAATAAACATTAAAGAGCAGAGCCTCCCTATACGCAACGTATACTGCCAAACCACCAGGGGCCGCCCTTTGCTCTTAAATGGGAGTCTGTTCTGTGCTTTCGCTTTGTGTAGGCATGAAAACATTTTAAAATAAATATAAAAATGGCAGAATTCCCTTTCCTTTTATTACAGGTGCCGTCTCCCCTTCATATGCAATCCTCAAAACAGTCATATAGCCGTGCGTAACTAACAGCTGACGTGCTCCATAGTGATAGAGGCTGTTTCCCAAACAGATTCTGTACGCGCGATTTGAAACGGAGCGAAAGTCTGGGTTTTGGGTGCGTGTTTAAATAAAAGTATACACAATTAATAATAATAATAATAATAATAATAATAATAATATCTAAAGATGTCGATCTTGGTGGGGTTTTTTCCAAACACAACTAATTTTGTCCTAAATGAGCATAAAAAGGGGGTTGGGGCGGGGGGGGGGGGGTTGGCGTCGGGGAATCCCTTATTATGGTGGGCATATCCCTTATTTTCACATTTCAATGTTGACAGGTATGGTTTGTCTTTTTGTTATCCTCTGAAAAAATGGTTAATTGTTGCCTAGTTACAAGAGACGGCAGGGGAGCGCCAGCGCAATGCGCATTGAAAATGGTGAAGGAAACCATGCACTTGCGCTTGTCAATTCAGGTCAGAATAACAACACACGCAAAAATGAGTGCTGTATAGCAGCAGTGAGGAGACTACATAAAAGAGAGTAAATAAAAAAGGATGCAAGGATGTCGCCAGAGTGGCTTTTTGGTTTCTTTTCTTGTGCATCCCAGCCACTAGCTCCCGATCTGAAAGCTTTTTTAGCATAGTAATGTAGTCATCCAACTTCACAATGTTGCAGTATGTATTTGAATAATGATGGTTGGTTCCTTTACTTGAAAGAGAAGATTTGATTATCATAATTTGTTTTGTTTACAGAGTTTGAGGTTTACTGTGTCATTATTATTCACACCTTAAAGTTTGCTTTTGATTGTTCAGCGTTTGCACTTTACCACTACACACACTTTGTAACATTTTATTTAATCAGGTTTAAGAGTATGTTTAACACTTATGTTTATTTTATTATAAAAAGATCAGATTGAATATTTTAGACTGAATACATTTCCATTGTGTTCCACTGTTTTTGCGAGACAAAATGCAGCACATTCTCGTCTATTGTGAGAATATGCAGCATGTTTTATTAACTTGCTTGCTTTTGAATAAATGCAGCACGTTTTAAAATGTTGTGAGGATTTGCAAATATGTGTCCTGTCAAACGTATGAAGATCTTTTTCTAATTTGCTGTCGTTTTCTATAATTGAACGCGTTTTCTTAAATTGCAGCATGTTAAGCTCTCTCAGCCACAGTAACATTGCGATATAAATGCTGAAACGATACATTTTGCAGCCCTAGTTTATAATTTGCAAAACAACTAACCACAGAGTTATGGAACCAATATAAATATCAATCTGTAAACATATTTTATATGTTAAATGAGGAAAATAAACATGCGTTATGGATTTTACAGTATACAACATACTGAACATAGAAATTTTGTGAAGTAAACTGCACAACCCAAAAGAAATAATGCTAATTAAAAGAATACGAGCGGTCTCTCTATAGAACAAAAATGATTGATTTTATTTTATTTTATATTCATGAGGAAAAAGCTTGATTATGGATGTGACGCCTCTCCATTTGGGATGTGACCAGTGTTGGGCAATAACGCATTACTAGTAATGAGTTACTGTAACAGCATTACTTTTGACAGTATTAGTAACTAATACTGTGACGCACTACTTTTAAACATATTGTAACATTAACAGAGTTAATATGATGCGTTTGTCCATTACTTGGTAAATTTATTAATTTTGGCTGCAGTCTAGCCTACATCTTTCTGTTTACAACAGCGACACATTGTGGGATTGGTGGATGCCAACCAACCACTGTAAAGAAGATGCGTTGTGTTTGAGGCACCAGACTGGACAAAAGTAAAAGTGAAAGCAGACAAACCGGGTGCGCAGGAGAAAGACTGAGGTACTATTAACCTCACAATTAATAATGCTATTATTAATTACTATTACTAACACTACTATGTTTGTTGTATCAAATAAATAAGCACACATTTGTTATTGGTTTAACAAAATTGATTAATAGACAGTGACACATTTCTGTTAAATTTCAGAATATGTTATTTAAAATCTATAGTGTTGTATTGCTCAGAAAAAAATGCTGTGATAGGTTTTTTATTGCTAAACATTTTTTTACAAACAGCAGAGTTTGCACTTTGAATATACACAGCTTACTTTCCATAAGTCGCTGACATACCACAATTAATTTGTAGTTAGTTTAAAAAATGCTCATAGATTTCATTTTTGAGCAGCTGTTATTTTTTTGTTTTGTTTAGAATGCATAAAATGTATGGTCGTCTATAATAGCAGTTTTTTGGTGCTGAGTTTTACCAAATTGATTCTGAATGATAATTCAAATTACTTTCATTTATTTCATAAAGGTTTTGTGTTTGTTGTATATTGGCGCTGTTTTCATATTCAAGCTGTGAAGGAACATGTTTAAGGGTTAAATACAAACTTTTATGATGCTGACGCAACTTTAGTTTTTGCTTTTTTGTTTCTGCCTATGTTATTTAGCTGGTTTATCACCTTGTGACATTTTTTTGTGCTGCTGGTCTGACTAAAATTAGTGTTTAAAAATGTCTTTCTATTTATGTTTGTCTTGTGTTTTAGTTGTGAGAATGCAAATTAATTAAAACTGTGAAGCTGATCAACAGCGTATTCTCCATGCAGCACTGAAGTGACGTTATAAGGGCATTAATGGAAGTCAGTGGTGTAAAGTACAAATTACAAATACTCAAATTAATGTAATTGAGTAGTTTTTTTAGGAATTGTATTTTAAGTAGTTTTAAAAAAAAATTACTTTTACTTTCCCTTGAGTACATTTTTATTGCAGGGTCTGTACTTTTACTCCACTACTTTCTGTCAACCTGCAGTCACTACTTTATTATTTCTTGTCTATGGGGATAGAAAAAAAAATATTCTGTGATTCCTGCCCAATCAAATCACACATAGAAAATAAATTGCATCATAATAAACTACCTCAAGACATGTGCGCTTTATAATTGCAGCCAACTGTTTGGAAGCATTAAAAATGTCCAAGATGTCCAAAATCTTTAAACGCAATGACCCGGAGTCTGTTTAGACGCATGTCACTAATGAGAAGATGACAGATGTTTACTGTATGATGACCAAAATGGCCTTAAACACCCAGCAGGCACATGATGCCAACATGACGTTGTACCCCAACATCATGGGGACATTGCATTTTGTTAGGAAATGAAAATCTGGTTGATGTCAGAACCCAAGGTCAGGCCAACATCAATGTCTAATGTCCAACCTAAAATCAACCAAATATCAACGTCTAAAGCTGAAGTCACACTAGAGTTTGAGCTTGTGAAATTCTGTCGTACGGCGCTGCGAAAAGGGGTGGGATTAAACAAGATGATAAGACATAAAAAAAGCGACCGATTGCTCCATGTTTTAAATTTCTGTTCAGAGAGGTCATGTTTTGATCCTGGATTGGTCTCACCTAGTCAAGTGATGCGATTTCGCAGGTCAGAGTTCACCAAGCTTGAACTTTGCACTGCAGCAACCTGCGAAACGCATGACCCTGCGTTTCCGGTCTGACGCATTCGTGTACGTATGAATGGAAGTCTATGGGGAGAAAAGCCCAGTGTGACCGCGGCTTAATAATGTTACAGCTTGACATTGTGTGGACGTTACCACTATGACGTCTATCAGACGATTTTGGTTGCCATTTCTGATGTCAACATGATGTTGGTTTAAGATGTTGCCTTGACGTTGGATTTTGGTCCCTTTCTAACAACACCTAAAAATTAATCAAATATCAACATCAATTGACGTTGTTATTATGACGTGTCAGGAAAACCACCTCTCACTCAACATCAGCAAAACCAAGGAGCTGGTGGTGGATTTCAGGAGAGAGAAGAATGAACACACTCCCATAACCATCAACGGGACACCAGTGGAGAGAGTCAGCACTTTCAAGTTTCTTGGAGTACACATCGCTGAGGATCTGACATGGACTGCCCACACAGACGCAGTGTTAAGGAAGGCACAACAACGCCTCTTCTTCCTCAGGCGCCTCAGGAGGTTTGGAATGAGCCCCCACATCCTCCGCTCATTCTACACCTGCACTGTGGAGAGCATCCTCACTGGCTGCATCACCACCTGGTACGGGAACAGCACCAGCAGCAATCGCAAAGGTCTACATAGGATTGTGCGAACTGCTGGACGTGTAGTAGGAGGTGAGCTTCCCTCCCTCCAGGACATGTACACCAGGAGGTGCATGAGGAAAGCCAAGAGAATCATCAGCGACTCCAGCCACCCAAGCCATAGACTTTTCTCTCTGCTACCCTCAGGCAGATGGTTCCGCAGCATTCGGTCACGCACCAGCCGACTGAAGGAAAGTTTCTTCCCTCAGACTATCAGGCTGATGAACACTTAACACACCCCACACAAACTCTCCCATACCCCACACTGCACACCATAAAGATGTAGCATGCACTGCACTTTAACCAATCCATACTTAAACAATACTGCCTACAACTATGTGTACACCTATCTATCGTATGCATCACTGTCACATTGCCAAATTTACACTGTTTTTTTTTTTGTGAGTATGTTGTTGTATTTTGCACTGTCTGTATTTTGCACTGTCGTTGTATTTGCACTGTCTGTATTTTGCACTGTTGTTGTATTTGCACTGTCTGTATTTTGCACTGTCTGTATTTTGCACTGTTGTTGTATTTGCACTGTCTGTTTTTTTGCACTGTTGTTGTATTTGCACTATCTGTATTTTCCACTGTCTGGAGCCAGCACCTAAGCTTTTCACTCATCATAGCACACGTGCTGCTGATGATGTGACAATAAAAGTGATTTGATTTGATTTGATTTGATTTATTGGACATCAAAATAACATTGTCTTTAGACGCTGGCTAGACAGTGAATTTTGGTCACCTGACGTCACGACCTAAATCTAACCTGATGTTGTGTGCCTGCTGGGTAATAACTAAATGCACTACAGAATGTTACGTTTACGCACATCCACAAATTACATGTAAATGCATCAGCTTTTTACAGTGTAATACCAAGCGGCAACCTCCCGCTCTCCCTCGGGAAGCCCATACGGAAGTAACTGAAACTGCAATTCATCGAAATTCCGCTAGTCCTGGCTCCATAATAGAGCAAATTTCGATTGAGTCCACTGTTAAAATGGCCAACTTTACAGCAGAAAAAAAAAAGATGTTTACAGCCTGATACAAAAAAACGATTTTGGTTCATATAGCTAATATTACCTTTCGTGACAACTGTGAGGGGGGTGAATTTTTTTATAACTCATCCATTTCCTTTATATTAGGTTATATTATTTTTGCATAATTAAGGGCGTGGCCACTTGAGTGACAGCTAGCTCTCGCTGGTCGCTATCACGTCACCTCAGCTGATTAGCCGCTAATCTCGGCGTATACATCGTATTTTGTGTTGTTTTATGTGGCTTTACACAGTCAGTTGCCTTTTGGAATTATTTCTTACAATTATCAGATGATGTGGCATGCTGTGTGCACTTAATTGTGCTCACAAACCATTCACATGGCCTCCGTTTCCCAGGTGAGTGAAAGTATATGCTTATATACCATCTCTATAAATGGATTTGTTTTTATTTAAGATCATTTATCATTTATAATGTTCTTTAGACCTGTAATGCACTCCAGAATCTGACAGATTGATTAGCTGTAGACTCTAAAACAGTCATCTGAAGCATTGTCATACAATTCTGCCTGGATTTCATCAATAGCCCTGCATTTACTAACACAGACTATATCTGAGGTGTTTGGAAGTAATTCGCACTTTCCTCCTGTTGAAAAACGTCATAAGAACGATGCTTATAGTGGCTTAATGTGTAATACGTTGAGCCACTAAGCATTGTGCTTATGATGTTGCTTATGAAACAGTGTTTTTAAAAGTCTGAACACTTTATTGATATAGTGTACAACCAAGCAAATGTGGTCAGAACACAAAATGAGTCGCAGGTAATGAAGTATTAAGTGTTTCTCATGCATCTGTAGCTCCGCTCACGCTCTGCCTCTTTGCCCTTGTATGGTATGCCCCGGTTGTTGCGATGACACGATAACAAAATGGCGACGGTTGGCCACGCCTACTGGTAGCTTCTTTTGGGTTCTTCATAAACCTATGGGTGACGTCACGGATACTACATCCATATCTTTTACAGTCTATGTGTAATACTCTCATTATGCATGAGTACTTTTGAAAGGGCTACTTCTTACTCATACTTTGAGTAATACTTACAACAGATACTTTTACTCTACTTGCACTACATTTTTAGGCAAGGAATGGTCCTTTTACTCAGATATGATTTTTCAGTACTCTTTCCACCACTGATGGAAGCATTAAAAATAATCTTTGGAAAAGTAACTCAAAAATTACTTTTAACAGTAATGCATTATCTTTTGATGTAAATAATCGATAAAGTAATGGAGTTACTTTTTTAATTGAAGTAACTAGTAATTGTAAGTTACTATTTTTCAGTAACTAGCACAACACTGGATGTGACAGATGTGAAATTGCCACTTGAGTGACTTTGATAAACCAAATATAATTGTTTGAAAACATTGACAACCATTTTGAGTATTTTTACAGTACTGTAAATAAAGCCTACACAAAAAAAACCTCGAAAGGGTTTCGCTATTTTGGTGAAAACTATTTTTTCTTGGAAAAATGGTTGACATTTTCATGGAATTCCTCTTATGCTTTCTCTGTGAATTTATGTTTTGAGTTTTTACTGCACATGTCTCATCCATAATTGCTCAGCTGCATGAAATAGAAAGATAATAAAAAGGTACATAAACGCAATATACATTTAAAATTCTAAAACAACGAGTCACTCAAAAATATGCATATTTATATGGGAAAGTTCAAACAGGCAGGTCCAAGATTTATTAATTTGAATAAACAAATGCAAATCCTTACATCAGAAGTGTTCCTACCTGAGGACCAGCATTTAATCCATCTCCTCAGAGCACAGACAAACCATCACAGCATGTGTTTACAGCAGTGCTTTCACTAACGTCCTACGACTGACGTGAGCAATGCTGCAGGACTTCGCCGTTGAGTTGCTTAAATACAACAAGTTGGTAGAACGGCATTCTTAACCAGATATTACTTCCCCGGAAGTTGTCCTTAATTGGTCAGGTAGGCTGGAAATAGAAAAATATCGGTTTATTTAACTATTAATTTTGTGTTTTATTTAATAGTCGTCTTTTTATTGACTTTATTCAGTTATAAATGTAATATCAAGACCGCTGCTAAAGTAACAAGTAGCCAGTTTTCTCGCGTGATAACTGTTACTTTTCTCAGCGCTGCTCAGTTCGGCCCAATCATAGTATTTTGTAGAAGTCAACCATTTTATTGAGTTTAATAAAAAAGCGTTTTCGTTTGATAGATAAATAAGAAATATAAACGATTACATTTATACGATTATGCTTTCTAATGAAGTTTTTTTTTCCCCGCAAAAGATTAAAAACTATGAAGTGATTTGAATGGCGATGTGGCGTTTTGGGGCCACCAAGCGCCCTCTGTAGGAAAACAACTTGTGGCATTAAAAACTGTTGTCGTCAAACAGGGTCGTTCTTTGGCCCAAACAAAACAAGACTGTAATCTGTCAGTCACATGGATCAGATAGTAATCTATCAGAGTTTCTCATAGCAGTCCAGCTGCTGTAATTCTTTTCCAGTTGTCAGATAACATTATATTTCACTAGAGTAAATAAACTCTTCTCTTTTCCTCTGCTTTGCATGAAATCTGTCTGACAAAGCTGCAACACAACATTGTTTGTGTGAAGTATGAATGAATACTTGGTGGTGTAATTTGTTTTGATGAAATTAACAGCCGTCTTTGGTGTCAATAAGTTAATAAACATGCATTAAATGTAATGTTACAGTTTGAACATATAATTTGACACACTTGACCTTAAGGTAATCCAAATGTTGAATAAATGTATTGTAACTTAAGTAGCATTAAAGTAAGACAATGCAGGCAAAAAATGTTGAGATTTTTGGCATTTCATCATGTGTTTTTTTTTCTTCATCATGTGTATCTTCTTCAGTCTATTGGAAAGAAAACATCAATATAAAAATATATAGAAAAATATATAGGACAAAAATACCTTCAGGTGTGTCTTTTGTGACATTTTATCACATACATTTTTATATACAATAGTCAACATCTGAAGTGGATCAAATTGTTTCATCAAAGTTGTCCTAAAATTATTGAA
>CAIGQZ010032222.1:18342-32571 GCA_903798205.1 Danio tinwini
ACACTAACTGGCCACTTTATTAGGTACACCTTACTAGTACTGGGTTGGACCCCCTTTTGTTTTTGGAACTGCCTTAATCCTTTGTGGCATAGATTCACTAAGGTACTGGAAACATTCCTCAGAGATTTTGCTCCATATTGACATGATTTGTCGGCTGCACATCCATGATGCGAATATCCTATTTCACCACAACCCAAAGGTCTTCTATTGGATTTATATCTGGTGGCTGTGGAGGCCATTTGAGTACAGTGAACTCAATGTCATGTTCAAGAAACCAGTCTGAGATTCGCACTTTATGACATGGTGCGTTATCCTCCTGGAAGTAGCAATCAGAAGATGGGTACACTGTGGTCATAATGGTATGGACATGGTTAACAACAATAGTCAGGTAGGCTGTGGTGTTGACACGATGCAAAAAATGCACAAAGTGTGCCAAGAAAATATCCCCATACCATTACACCACCAGCCTTAACCCTTGATACAAGGCAGGATGAAACCATGCTTTCATGTTTTTGATGCCAAATTCTGAACCTACCATCCGAATGTCACAGCAGAAATCAAGACATCAGACCAGGTAATGTTTTTCCAATCTTCTATTGTCCAATTTTGGTGAGCCTTTGCGAATTGTAGCCTCAGTTTTCTGTTCTTAGCTGAAAGTAGTGGCAAACGGTGTGGTCTTCTGTTGCTGTAGCCCATCCACCTCAAGGATCCATGTGTTGTGTGTTCAGAGATGCTCTTCTGCATACCTCGGTTGTAACAAGTGGTTATTTGAGTTACTGTTGCCTTTCTATCAGCTTGAACCAGTCTGGTCATTCTCCTTTGACTTCTGGCATCAACAAGACATTAGCGTCCACAGAACTGCCACTCACTGGATATTTTACCTCAAGAAGGTTGTGTGTGAAAATCCCAGTAGATCAGCAGTTTCTGAAACACTCAGACCAGTCGGTCTGGCGCCAACAACCATGCCACATTTAAAGTCACTTAAATCATCTTTCTTCCCCATTCTGATGTTCGGTTTGAACTGCAGCAGATTGTCTTGATCATGTCTACATGCCTAATTGTATTGAGTTGTTGCCATGTGATTGGCTGATTAGAAATATGATGTTTAGATTAGAAAATGATATTTCCGGCCATGATACATTGATACTCTGGTGCCCAGTATCGATATTTGTCTGAATGTCGATACTTGTACAAAAGATCTGAATGAATGAATCAGTCTTACACTCACTGCAGTAGTTCACAGCTTTGGCTGCAACACCCAGCTAATGGCGGATCAACAATATATCAGAGATGCACCGGTGTCATTTACACCACTGACATATGAGCCACTGGAATGGTGAAAATCTCAGGCATACGGATACTTTCTTCAATTTGTATGGTATTTGTGCATTTCAGACATTTCAGCTATTCAGGAAGCTTTCTCAAGTTTCTCTCTCACCGACTCACTTTCACTTTGCTAGATTGCTGTCGTGTACCTGCGGTCGGAGACTTCATACAAGAATATGTGCTCAAACTATTTAATTCTGCCAAAATTTATAATAGAAAAAGATATCAATAGGACATGAACAAATAATTTGAAGTGTCTTGCCTTTAATTAAAATCGTACAGACCTTGGGAAAGTCTTGTAGATGATATTATGAAAATATTAGCGAAATAAATAAATGTTAAAAATGACTTTTTAATTTGATGACTAAATAAGTAATGTTGTCCACTGAGACATTATAAGAACTCAGAGGAGTCTGTGCTCACATCTATGAGCATTCTGATCAGTTACTGTTCTTAAAGAAGGAATATTCATCTAGTGGGAATGTAGGATTTTACATGATAAAAAAAAAACAGGTTGGCCAAATTGTTTCTTAAGTTTACGGAAAACGAGAAAGCAATACATTTCTTAAAAGTTTTCTTAAATGTATATCCCACTAAATTGATATGCTGCTGCTGTGACTAATTTCGAGATGTGGCCTTTTCAGTCACAAACGTCTCTCTGCACATCAGCAGTTTAAACTGGTTTTACAGCTGTGTTGGTTTTACATGTGCTGTTAATAAAAGAAATAAAAGCTGTTAATAAAAGAAATGCATGGTATAATTTTTTAATGTTCACTTCATATTTTCACTTTGGCAGTATTTACACACACTGAATTATGTATTTTATTCATATCCACGTTCTGAAGGGATTTGTTTGTGCATAATATGCGTATTTATACAACAGTTCTGTCTGGATCTCGAAACTGTTTGGCTGATAGCCATGCAGTATTCTGCAATAACAGCCTCTTCACCCTTCTATATTACTCCGCCCACATAGAGTGACAGCAGATCAATAAATTCACTAGTTTGACAAATATTGCAGCTGTTGGACAACATAATGTACTTTTGAGGTTTTTTAGGCAAGAATGTAGTTGTTTAGATTGCAACTATGCAGTTTACTTGAAAGTACAGTGCCTATTTTAAATATTTATAATATAATATTTAGTGCATCTGCAGCCATCAGCCTGTCATACTGAGCAGAGCAAAGACGGTTGACAATTCGCCACAAGATGGCGACAGAGACTGCATAATATGTCCTTAGAGGAGAAAATATCAGCGTAATTTCTAACTAAAGCTGATCAAATCATTATAAAACAGGTAAGTGGCTTTCTAAGTCGGACTCTCTCTTTTGTATGTTGTAGTGCTGTATTTATACCATAGTCTGGTAGTGTTTCTGGTAGTGTTTGCTTTGCTTTTGCTTTTTCGGGGTTAATTATTGTGATCTCCCAATTGCAACAAGTCAGTCTCTGTAGACTGATGGCATTTCATGCCGTTCAGCCTTATAATATTTAAATGTAAGCAAAATCACCTGTTTTGTCATCACTTTAGACATTACGCTAGAGAATCATTCAAACACTAGCTCTAAAATGATACTTGTGAAATAGCAACAGTTTCTATTGTCCTGATGTCAGCTGCAGATGTGAATGAATGGTGGAAATAAGTAGTTCCTCATACAATGTTTGATCTTCTTTTTTATATACATGATAATGCCATCGAACTGTTGTATAAATGCAATTTCACACTCGTAGCAGTGCGATATGGCTTCATATCATCAGTGGTGGGACACTAAGGCACTCTGCCTGCAGTCTCAATGTTTTAACAATTACCTGGCTGTTCTCAGTATTTTCTGAATCATGGAGTCATTACAAATAATAACAAGCCTACCTAAAATGTGAAAACCTTTAACTTAAAAAAAGGGATTTTTGAGACTTAATTTAATGTATGCAAATTAGCACATATTTAATTTATTATTGCCTACTTTGGATTTTTAAACATAACGTTGCCATACCAAAACTGCTACAGTGTCTTGCTTTAATTAAAAGCAACAGCCAAATAATACCGTTTCTAAGTTGCAACCATATTTACGCAAAACATTTAATTAAAAAATATAATTAAGCATTTCAAATGTAACTCAAAACCTTATGCAGGACCCTTCAGATGTATTGTGCACTACAAAAAATAAAAATCAAATGTGAAAGTGGGAACAAAATCAACTCTGCATGCTTTGTGGTGATGAGGAAACAGGCCACAAACATCAAAGAATTCACATCCTGTACAGCCTGTTAGGCACTCATAAACAACTTCTGACTGAAGTGCTTGACCTAGTTGATAGTTACTTGCATGAAACAAATAAAATGTACCTCTAAGGATTAATAACCCTGACCGCAATGGAAGCGAGTAACATTATATTTATTGCCAGTCATTATGGTGTACAAATGATCGTCGTCAAATCCGAATCAACCAAAAGAGTTCCATAGTTCAGTCTTAATTTTTAAACACTGTACCAGAAGCAGCTGGGAAATAAAACACAGCGAGCTCAATGTAAATGGCTATAGAGCTTGACTGTTTTTTAATTTTACACACTAAATAACTGATAAAAACACTATAAAATACATTTAAATACTCTTAACACTTTTTTAAAATGCTTGTGAAATCAGGGCTTTTTAAACAGTAACACTACATATTTACATTGTAAAAATTATATTTGACATCAAACCCACAAGTTATTTCTACATTTTTTTTGCAAGTATGTCATGTTTGTAGTGTGGATTTTGATACAAAAGCCTATTTATAACCTTTGCTAGGGTATTCAGCGTGATAAAAAAGACCACAGCCCAAGTATAATTGTTAAATACATCTAATTAATCATTACATTCTGGCCCATCTATTTTCAACACACCTGGACAAAATGAAAGTGTCATCCCAGCAAATAATGTTGTGTTTAATAGATGTCTAATAGGCATCTAAATGTGGACAGCTTGGCTAAAACAAGGCTAAACTTGGGCTGTCAGTGAAAATTTAATCAACATCTAAGAATAGCCCAAAACTAGACTAGTCGTCAAATAGAGACACATTGGACAGATTTATATGTGTAGTGATTCATTTTTGTTTATTTGATGACTAGTCTATAGTTTTGGCCTATATTCTTAAGACGTCTATTCGATTTTTACTGACAGCCCAAATTTAGCCTTGTTTTAGCCAAGACGACTATGTTTAGACGTCTATTAGACATCTATTAGACATCTTTTAAAAACAAAAAATGCTTGCTGGATTTGACTGTCAGTTCATGATTGAAATGTACGCACCTGAGGTTCACCTAAAACTTAACAGACAAGTAAACACTCCATTAATATTTGCTACTTTAACAATTCTGTGTCCAGTGCACACAAACTCAATCAAATAAAAAGAGAATTTGTTCACTAGCGGGGCTCAAATATACACTAAATAACAGCAAATTGTAAATCTCAATCAATTGTTTTATGGCTGAGCATTTAGATAAACATTTGAAAGATAAAACCACATTTGGCTCGCAAAAAAACATAGCAAAGTTAACCCTTTACTGACAAATGTTTTTACTTGAACGCTTAAACAATTTAAACGCATTTCATCATCTTGAAATTATAAGGTTCGATCTGACATTTTTATTCACAATATTACGTGATCTGTTTATTATTTGTGTACATTTTATATATTATTATGCGTACATTACATAAATTATTATTGAATTATTACACTCGAATGAGGTGGTTCTTTAGGCAATTTGAAAAAGGAGTACTTTGCTAAATATTTACCAACAAAATATTTAAACTGCATGAAGCAAAAGTATCCTGAAAGTATTCATTTAAATAAGAGATTTGTAAGGGGTGTATACTCATATATGCTAAGCAATATATATACAACAACAAATCAGAAAAAGTTGTGACAGTATGGAAAACGCAATTAAAAAAGAAAGTAGTAATTTCCAAATTTGCCTAGACTTGTATTTCATTGCAGACAATATGAACACAAAATATTGCATGCTTTATCTCAGGGGTGCTCAACCCTATTCCTGGCGATCAACCTTCCTGCAGTTTTCAGTTGCAGCCCTTATCAAACACACCTGCCTGTAATTATCAAGTGCTCCTCACGTTCTAAATAATTGGTTCAGGTGTGTTTGATTAGGGTTGGAGCTGAAATCAGCTGGAAGGTCGATCGCCAGGAACAGGGTTGAGCACCCCTGCTTTATCTGGTCAACTTCATTTCATTTGCAAATATTCGTCCTTTCATTATTTGGTACAAAAGCTGCATCTAAGAAAGGTCTAGTCCTTTAGCAGCAAAGATGGGCTGAGGATCGCCAGATTGCCAACAAATACGTGAGAAAATTATTAAAATGTTTAACAGCAATTTTCCTCAAAGAAAGACAGGAAGACATTTGTATATTTCACCTTCAACAGAGCATAACATCATTAAAAGATTCATGGATTCTGGAGGAATTTCAATGCATAAAGGACAAGGACACAAGCCTAAGCTGAACAACCGTGATCTCCCATTCCTCAGGCGGCACTGCAACTAGAATTGTCATATTATCTATAATATATCTATTATCTATAAAAGATATCACCACGTGGGGTCAGGACTACTTTGGCAAACCTTTGTCAAGAACCACAATACATAGTGGCATCCACAAATGGCAAAACTGTACTGTGTAAAAAGGAAGCCCTATGTTCACAGTGTCCAGAAACACCATTGACTTCTCTGGGTTCTGAGGCATCTGGGATGGACCATCACACAGTGGAAACATGTACTGTGGTCAGAGAGATAGAGGAGAAATAGACGCCTTGAGTCCCAGACCAAAAAAGAAGAGGATCATCCAGACTGTTACCAGCAATAATTCCAAATGCCAGAGTCTGTCTTGGTATGGGGTTGTGTCAGTGCCCTTGGCAAAGGTAACTTACACCTCTGTGAAGGCGACATTAATGCTGAAACGTTCAGAGATTTTAGAGCATAATATGCTGTCTTCTTTTCCACAGATGCCCATGCTTATTTCAACAAGACAATGCAAAACCACATTCTGCACACATTACAAAGTCTTGGTTGTGGAGGAAGAGGATACAGGTACTTGACCGGCCTGTCTGCAGTCCCAACCTGTCTCCAATAGAGAATGTGTGGTGCATTTTGAAGCACAAAATGCAACAACAAAGACCCCGCACTGTTGCCCACCTTAAGACTTGTTTGCCGGAAGAATGGGACAAAACTACACTTTAAACACTTCATGACTTGGTGTCTTCAGTTCCTAAATGTCTTTTAAGTGTTGTGAAAAGGAATGGCAAGATTACAAAGTGGTAAAAACTTTTTTGAAATGTGTTGCAAGAACCAAAATTGTAATACGTTTATTTTTTTTTAAATCATGAGGAAATTTTAAACAATGTTTATTATATTGTCTTCAATGAAATACAAGTAAAAAGTAAATTTAGATATCACTACTTTCTTACTGTATATACTGTAAATATATAAATATATATATTTAAATTGCCTGAAAAATCACCTCACGTGAGTGTAATAAACGTTTGTTGAAGTTTTGCAAAATGGTCCTTTTACAAATAGTGTTAAAATCCACCTCATGTGAACAAAATACATGAGCAATTTTGTGAAAACGACACATTTTGTGTATTTTCAATTCGCAATATCAAATTGTGCAATCTGAAAGATAACGGGAATGCACCTACTGCTGCTATACAGGCATCTTTACATTAATTGTGTGATTGACAGAACAGCAGTCGGTATATGTGGTTTAATCACTAAGTTACCCAGCTGTCGGTGCGCATGCGTTTGACTAAAGGGTCCTCCTGGCTCTCTGTCTCTGGAGATGATCTGCTGCCTGGTCCTGATAAAGCGGTTTGTGTTTGAGTGTCCAGCCGCTGGTCCTCTCTGTCACTGCCCTCGTATGAACTTCCAGAAGAACTGAAGCTGTCGGCCGGAGATCGGCCCACGTCTGGTTTGGAGCCAAGTCGTGGCCTGCTGTGGTAAACCAAATGCTCTCTGGGTGGAGAGACGGGCTCTGATTTAATGCTAATAGAGTTGGTGGAGGAGTCAGAGGTATGAACTGGAGGTTGCGTTGTTCTGGAAAAAACAAAGATGAATCTTAGTAATGTTGTTCATACATTCTCTTTTCGGCTTAGTCCCTTTATTATTCAGGGGTCGCCACAGCAGAATGAACCGCCAACTTATCCAGCACATGTTTTACGCAGCGGACACCCTTCCAGCCACAACCCAACACTGGGAAACACCCATACACACTCATTCACACACAAACACCATGGCCAATTTAGTTTATTCAATTCACCTACATGTATAGCGCATGTCTATCGACTGTGGGGGAAACCGGAGCAACCAGCGGAAACCTATGCCAACACGGGGAGAACATGCAAACTTCACACAGAAATGTCAACTGCTACCCACTGCGCCACCGTGACGCCTAGTAATGTTGTTTAATCTATTATTCAAACATTTGGGGCAACAGACACATAGTCATGATTGTAATGATGCAACAAACACTTGAAATGTAATGTAATGTAATGTGTATTTATATAGCGCATTTATTGTGTATGGCCCATACCTGCCAACACTCCCGTAAGTCTCCCGTATTTCAGACCCACCTCCCGGTTTGTAATTTCTCCCAGAAAACTCCCGAAATTTCAACCCCTTCCCCCGGTCCTCAGGTGATTGGTACAATCTGGTAACACCCCATTCACACGGGGCTTCAGCGTCAACGCTTGACAGAGGGCGTGTTGAAGTTGGGGCTGACGCGGTTGCATAGCCAATGAATTTAGCCAGCAATCGGCTACTGTCTGAGCTGGTGTATTTGCATACAGAGATCTGATTGGCTGGCGCTTCCGTCGGCGCTTGAAAAGTTAAGAAAGTCCCAACTTCTGCAGCGATCAACGCCACTGAAGCGGCGCCGACAGATCCACAATGCAGTTCAACAACGCCAGACGTCACCCATTCAAAGTGAATGGGAAGCGTTGAAGCTGACGCCCCCTGTGAATGGGGCATAACACCGCCGGATCGCAGACAGACCAGGCACCCCTTCCAGTCGCTCTGCTCACCCCCCAACCACCTTTTATATCCAAAAGAAATAAAGATATCCAAAGATGCCTTTTCAAGTTGTAATAAAAATATATTTTTTTAAACTAACAAAGACAGCAGAAGTTATTGATTTATTTTAATTATTTAGCTTGCATGTATACTGTTCCAAAATATTTTAACCGTTTCTTAAAATAAAATATACTGTGTTCAATGGGGAAAAAGGTTGTTGTTTTTAGCTTAGATATTTTTTTTATTGATTTTCAGTTTTTCAAACCAGGAAAAACAACAATACAAACCCCTGACCCACACCCATCCAACAGCGGGGTAGTGCTCACATTAGCCGAAGATTAACAAATTTACAATTGTACATGTAGGTCCAAATACAAATAAAATAATAAAATAAAATAAAAACAAGTTAAATAGAAAAATCTATAGATAAATAGTTTTTTTAATACAAACATATAATCATACATACCATCTGTACATTGTTTTTAACTCAGACATTTAAAAAATTAACACATTTTAGAGCAGTAATCACAATACTGTGATATCATGAAATTGTAATATTTTTACCCAAAGTTAGAAACTTATGCAATGCCTAGGCCTAACCACACCCCACCCTAACCACCACCAAAGATACATAAAAGGTATCTTTTCCATGTTAAAACTTATATTTGTCCAAAGCATTCGCAACGGCGACGAGCAAAATCTTTATAGAAACAGTTTCTAATTCTGCCATGTCATGGCTAAACAGCATAAACTACGATGACATCAGCCTGATTGCACGAGAAAACTTAAGTATTTTACATTTTGTCAGTTTAGTGGCTAATTTGTACAAATTCGTACAAGTTTAGTCGTACGAAAATGTATGATTTTAAAAAGGAGGCATGGCATTTAACCCCACCCCTAAACCCAACCATCATTGGGTGATGAGCAAATCGTACTAAATTGTACAAATTAGATCTGACAAATTTATACGAGTTAGCCACTATATCAAAAAATTACGAATTGCCGTGAGATTGCGTTGATGACATAGATCACCTCAGGTGCTGGTGATGTTTTTTTATTCAATGTTAAATATTACTTAATTTGAATGCAGTTTTTACCTGATATTTATTGCCATACTATTGAAAGTGGCAGCAAATAGTTTATCTCAGATGTGAAAAATAAAATAACTAGCAGTTTGAAAATGAAAGTCATAGCTGTGACTCAGTGCAAACCAACAACATCAGTTGCTCAGTAGCGTACAGTATATGTACTTTTAATGTTGTTAAAGAGGTTTAATAAGTATTGATTAGATTATAAACCTGTCTATTTTGGTTGGGAGTTGGTGCACTATTCTGCACATCTGAATGGCTGGTATTTAAATGTTTCTGTCATATCACATCAGGTGCACAGGGACAAAATGCTTGCTGCTGGAGTCTCTGTATTGCATGTTGTTAGGACACGGTGTAAGTGTTTAATGCACATTTATGCATCGTGTCATATCACTCAGCTCTTACTGAAATTTTTTCTGAAGTAAAAGGATGCCAATAATCCTCATAAAACTCATCAGTTTATGCAGAGGTTGATATTAATAGTTACTTGTGCTTTCACATACAGGTCATTCACCGGCCTCTTAGATACACCTTACTAGTATTGGGTTGGACCCACTTTTGCCTTCAGAACTGCCTTAATCCTTCGTGGCATAGAATCAACAAGGTACTGGAAATATTTCTCAGAGATTTTAGTCCATATTAACATGATAGCATCACGCAGTTGCTGCAGATTTGTTGGCTGCACATCCATGATGCGAATCTCCCGTTCCACTACATCCCAAAGATGCCCTATTGGGTTGAGCTCTGGTGACTGTGGAGGCCATTTGAGTACAGCAAACTCATTGTCATGTTCAAGAAACCAGTCGGAGATGATTCACACTTTATGACATGGCGCATTATCCTGCTGAAAGTAGCCATCAGAAGATGGGTACACTGTGGTCATAAAGAGATAGACATGGTCAGCAACAATACTCAGGTAGGCTGTGGCAATAACACGATGCTCAGTTGGTACTAATGGGCCCAAAGTGTGCCAAAAACATATCTCTCACACCATTACACCACCAGCAGAACTGTTGATACAAGGCAGGATGGATCCATGCTTTCATGTTGTTGGCGTCAAATTCTGACCCTAACATCCGAATGTCACAGCAGAAATCGAAACCCATCAGACCAGGCAATGTTTTTCCAATCTTCTATTGTCCAATTTTGGTGAGCCTGTGTTAATTGTAGCCTCAGTTTCCTGTTCTTAGCTGACAAGAGTGGCACCTGGTGTGGTCTTCTGCTGCTGTAGCTCATCTGCCTCAAAATTGGACGTGTTGTTCATTTAGAGATGCTCTTCTGCATAACTCGGTTGTAACGAGTGGTTATTTGAGTTACTGTTGCCTTTCTATCAGCTAAAACCAGTCTGACATTCTCCTCTGACCTCTGGCATCAACAAGGCATTTCCCACAGAACTGCCACTCACTGGATATTTTCTTGTTTCTGACCATTCTCTGTAAACCCTAGAGATGGTTGTGCGTGAACCCTAGTAGATCAGCAGTTTCTTAAATACTCAGACCAGCCCGTCTGGCACCAACAACCTTGCCACGTTCAAAGTCACTTAAATCATCTTTCTTCCCCATTCTGATGCTTGGTTTGAACTGCAGCAGATCGTCTTGACCATGTTTATATGTCTAAATGTATTGAATAGCTGCCATTTGATTGGCAGATTAGAAATTTGCATTAATGACCAGTTGGACAAATATACCTAATAAAGTGGCAGGTGAGTGTATGTTAAAGCCTGAAGATAATCACACCTCTATCAGTCCCTTTTGTCAAGTATAATTATAATTTAGCCTATATTTTATCCTCAACACAGAAGCAAACTAGGTTGATCTGGTGCCATAAATATAGCTCAATAACTCCTAGCTAAAATAAACCTCTCTACCACTTTAGTTTAAAAGATCGTCAGCATCTATTCAAATTGTTAAAATATATTTTTTTTACAGTTAAAGTACGATTATTTTGCATGTGTGTATTTCAGAGTACATTGCATGCTGTGTGTGTGTGTGACAAGCTGTGGAATGTCAGAGCAGAACTTATTAATATTCATGAGCCTTTCAAATATGGTCAAAATTGAGTTTTTCATTCTGGGGTAATTGCTGTGGTTATAAATGAGCATCTAAAACCATTTTCTGGAGAATCTTAGCACTTGCAAGCCACATATCTACTATATAGATATCAGGGAACAATTTAACATTTGAATTCTAGCACTATATACAGCCACATAGCACCTTTAAAGCCACATTCACAATGAGTTGCCACTTGATGGTGTTGGTTGGGAGGCCTTGCAAGAGCCTAAACAGAACAGGAGATCTTCCTCTATTGTTGTACAATGTGAATCTGCATGATCGAGCAGTTCTAGTAATGTGGTCTATAAAAGATGTAAAATAAATGCCTAAAAACAAAAAGCCAGTGTGAAAACTCCCTTTCTATTTGAAGTGTCATGAAACCCCCCTATTTTAGGAGTGTTTTTTCATACTTCTGAAATGAAAAGTGTTCAATAACGGGGTGTTGTCAGCTGTGATAAGCTGGGAGGGCAGAGTTTGGATGTAGTATGTCCAAATTTCTATTCACACTACTCACATTCATACTAGGCAGAACGTGATGTATATTCAAATTTAGTACAAGTATCAACTTGTGTAGTAAGCAATTTCGAATGAAGCAACAATAAAAAAAAGAGATCCTTACAAACAAATTTTCCACTTAAGACACTGTATTCTAGACAAGTCTCAGACCTCAGCTCTCACTGTGACACAGTAAAACAAAAACAACACTAGCCCAAAAGGATTACTCATGACTAGGGCCAGACGGAATCTGCGGACGTTTTTGCTATTTCTGCGGAGAATTTTGATAAAAAATCTGCGGATTTCTGCGGAATTATTTTGGGAGTATCATAACTAAAACCTTAATATGTAAAATAAATAATAATGTCTTTTTAACTTTTATGTACTGTTTAAAATGCAAATCCAATTAGATCCACTTTATTTGGTAAACAAAGCAAGTCTCTCATATAATATATCTACTAAAAGACAGAAAATATTACTGTACAAACTGCATTGTACATAAATCAGATTAACATTTTTATATTAGTCAATAATATTACTGTAATTCATTTAAAAACGGAATAAATATAGATTCACACACATTTACTCAAGTAAATAAACAGAATTAATGCCGGGCTAAAAATCTGTGAAAAAACCTGCTGAATTCTGCACACGCAGATTCCGTGTGGGCCTACTCGTGACCGATGTCTCTGAATCATGCACAATAATGAAATTTCTTATGCATGCTAATAATATTATATCTCATTGAAAATAATGCTAAACAATCGTGTGTGCATGCACTAGTCATGGTGGCTAATCAACCTGATAACAAAGCAGAAAGCGGTTGTATAAGACTGAAGGGTTTTATTCTGCAATAACAACCACCTGGATGTACTTTATCCTGCTTATTACACTGCCACTTGCTACAAAACAAGAACAAATAGTCACAAATCATTGTTCTGAGCCGTGATTGTTTTTTTATTCTTTAAATTCTGCAATGCTGACATTATTTCAGATTAGCGCATACAGGTTACTTCAGGTTTTGTTGCCGATTTGAAATATGTAATTTATTTGTCTGTTCAGTAAGCATTTTGGGTGATTTTAGGATACCCCTAATTATTTAGAAACAGCAGAACTTGGTCTTGGATGACCTGAAGGTGTTGCAATAGCAAATATGGCCACCAAGTGAACAGACTTTCATCCAAAGAACCTCTATTCATTGCATTTATACAGTTGAAGTCAGAATTATTAGCCCTCCTAAATTAGTAGCCTCCCTGTTTATTTTTTTCCCCAATTTCTGTTTAATAGAGAGATTATTTTCAACACATTTCTAAACAAAATAGTTTTATTAACTCATTTCTAATAACTGATTTATTTTATCTTTGCCATGATGACAGTAAATAATATTTTACTAGATATTTTTCAAGACACTTCTATACAGCTTAAAGTGACATTTAAAGGCTTAACTGGGTTAATTAGGTTAACTAGGCAGATTAGGGTAATTAGGCAGGTTATTGTATCAGCATGGTTTGTTCTGTAGACTACGAAAAAATATATAGCTTAAAGGGGCTAATAATTTTGACCTGAACAAAATAATACTTTCTCCAGAAGAAAAAATAGAGACAGACATACAGACATACTGTGACAATTTCCTTTCTCTGTTAAACATCATTTGGGAAATATTTAAAAAAGAAAAAAAATTCAAAGGGGGGCTAATAATTATGACTTTAACTGTATATATAGTTGAAGTCAGAATTATTAGCCCCCTTTTAATTTTTTTTTTCTTTTTAACAGAGCAAGAAAATTTTCACAGTATGTCTGATAATATTTATTCTCCTGGAGAAAGTAATTTTTCGGATAGAATAAAAGCAGATTTAAAAAAATGTTAAAAAGCATTTCATGGTCACAATTATTTGCCCCTTTAAGCTATATATTTTTTTCTGATAGTCTACAGAATGAATCATCGTTATACAATAACTCGCCTTATTACCCTAACCTGCCTAGTTAATCTAATGAAGCTGTATAAGTGTCTTGAAAAATATCTAGTAAAATATTATTTACTGTCATCATGGCAAAGATGAAATGAATCAGTTATTAGAAATTAGTTATGTTTAGAAATTTGTTGAAAAAATACACTGAAATTGGGGGAAAAAAATTAACAGGGAGGCTATTAATTCAGGGGGGTTAATAATTATGACTTTAACTGTCATCAGTGCTAAGAGAACATAAAACCCTAT